>JADNYV010000578.1:0-21228 GCA_015501055.1 Mucidula mucida | reverse complement strand
AGCGAAAGGACTCCAAATCGCCCCCGAGATGCGCCTCGAATTAGGCCTCTTTGCTAGCATTTTCATCCCCACTTCCGTTCTTATCTTTGGGTTTACATCTAAAGAAAGCATCCACTGGATTGTTCCCATTATCGGCGCTGCTTTATACCTCCCTGGAATCTATCTCACCTTCCAGAGTATCCTGATGTATATCACCATGGCATACCCTGCATATGCTGCGTCGGTGCTCGCTGGAAATGATCTCTTCCGTTCGACAATCGCTAGTGTTTCCCGCTGTTCGGACACGCTTTCTTCACCAATCTTGGGCTAGGAGGCGGATCCGGGCTTTTGGCTGGTTATCGTTTCTAATGATGCCATTTTACTATGTGAGTCCATATTCCTTGCCCTGGCCTCCTGTTCTAATTCATTTCAGGCCTTAATGAGATACGGCCATTTACTTAGACAGCGCTCGAAATATGCGCAGAGCCAGTAGAGCAAGGACTGTGATGATTAATGACACTAGATGCATAGAGGGTTACTGTATTTCTAGACTTGATGTCTTCATTTAAAGTAGAGCGCATTATATAGTACTACTGCATATATTTTTATTGAACGAACTCGGGGATGACTTCAGTTAGACTTTGAGTGGCTGTGCAGGCCAGCAACTTGTCCTCGACCATCACGCGTCTTTCCTGAACACACGATCTATTCTTTCTAATTTACACGTCGTTGAGCGACAAGAATAAATGCTAGACCACTGCTCCATTCGCATAAAGGTATGTAGGCTTTCCGTGTCTCGCGTTATTGATTCATTTTTCTCAGGCGGACTTGTTTTGTGGTCAAGGTCCTTCACCCCCGAAGCCGCCCAGCTAGCTTCATCACCCTCCTCTCCTGTCAACTTTCTGATCCGCGAAGCGCTCATCGAAGGCCGCACGACAGAGGAAAAATACGAGAAAAGTGGATACGCAGTCAAATGGACCTTCTTCAATGACCTTGAGCTCATCTTTGTCGTCGCGTACCAGCGCATTCTGCAGCTCGCATACGTCGATGAGCTGCTTGACTCGCTCAAGACGCTCTTTGTGGAAATGTTTCGTCCGTTCTTGACGGCCTTTGTGGCCTCTCTGCACACTGTGAACAGCGGCGCGGCGTTGGCGGGCGAGGCCTTGGCATCGACGTGGGATATTTCAAAGGCGTTGACGGGCTGGGACAAGACCTTTGACCGTCTCTTGAGTGGACTCGAGGCAAAGGTACGTGTTCATAATATTACATATCGCCACTGTACTAATCGCGTCCACAGGATCGCAGCTCCAGGAGTCGCGCCCCCATTAAACCTGTCATATCCGAGGAGGAAGCGACCCCTTCTTCCGATGACCAGAGTACGAGTAATCATCCGCTATTATCTAAAACTGACTTTGCCGTTTAGTTCCTTCACAACCGACGGACGATCCTTTGGACGAGCAACAGATAGCGCGTAACGTTCAAGCCCTCAAGGCTCGTTTACGCGGGCGCGGCGGGCGACGTGGTGGGAGAGGCGGGGGACGGTGCCAGTAAACGGAGGCGAGAGCGTACACAGCTCAGAGTGCGTAGCATCAACTATTCTTATGATCCTCTGCTGACCGCATCTTCAGCTCTGAGGCTGCCCCAAAACGCAAATCCAAGGCCAAGGCTCAACGCAAATGGGGCGACGAGCTCCTACGGACCAGGATATGCAAGTGTTGGATTACAGTACCGACAAACCTGAGGATAGAGTCGGCCGCTCGCATGATCTTGCGGGACTTGTTGATCAGAATGCGCTAGGAACGATCAAAGACGGTATGTATACCGTGGCCGATTGGGAACCGTCCCGCAAGGACGATAAAGATGAGGACGACAAGATTCAAAATTCTTCAATCGGCGCGAAATAAGAAAGCGGATGCCGATACTGGATCTTTGGGCACCCTTGGATCACTCTTTGCGCGTTTGACGGGATCCAAGATGTTTACAGAGGCCGATTTGAAGCCAGTACTAGAAGGAATGAAGCAGCATCTCATGAAGAAGAACGTCGCCAAAGAAATTGCGGACAAAGTCTGCGAGGGTGTGGGCGAGAATCTTTTGGGAAAGAAAGCGGGCAGCTTCCAGAGTACGTATCAATAGCATTGGTCCTAGCTGCTAACTCTGAATTCACCGTAGCAACTAACGCGGCTGTTCGCTTGGCGCTTGCCAACTCGCTCACGCGCATCCTCACTCCCAAAACGTCTACTGATCTCCTTCTGTCTATACGGACCAAACTTTCTTCTCCCCTTGGGTCAAGCCAACAGCGCATGCCATACTCCATCACCTTTGTTGGCGTCAACGGTGTAGGCAAGAGCACAAATCTATCAAAAGTCTGCTTTTGGCTCATTCAGAACGGGCTTCGCGTGCTGATCGCTGCGTGTGATACTTTCCGGTTCGTCCCAATGGCTGTTTCATGTCGTGGTGATCTCAGTTGAGCTTATTATAGGAGTGGCGCTGTAGAGCAGCTGAGAGTACATGTACGGAATCTGAGCATGCTGGGTGTCAATGGTGCTACGGATAGTAAGGGAAGGGTTGAGCTGTTTGAACGCGGCTATGGGAAGGATGCAGCGGGTATTGCGCGCGAGGCGATTTCATTTGGTGCGTTAGTCTTTGCAGTGTGTTCATCGCTTGAAACTGACCTGTTCTGTGGCAGCCAAAGACAATGATTTTGATGTTGTGTTGATCGACACTGCTGGGCGCATGCAGGATAATGAGGTATGTAGTCCAGGCGGGCTACGGACCATGTCACTGAATGATATCCATAGCCTCTTATGCGCGCGTTAGCAAAGGTGTTATGATCCATACTTTTGTAGAGCTTCGGTTCGCTAACCTTTGTTCTAGCTCGTGTCTGTTAATAACCCAGACAAGATCATTTTTGTTGGCGAGGCTCTTGTCGGCAATGAGGCGGTTGACCAACTGACAAAGTTCGATCGAGCATTGAAAGATTTTTCTTCGGCATCTGGGGTATGGGGAAAGGACGAGGGATCGATGGCATGCTTGTTACCAAGTGGGACACTGTAGACGATAAGGTGATGCTGATATCTATGACTTCTTGCAGAGTTTACTGAGCCTGTTCATAGGTGGGAGCCGCATTATCTATGACATATGTTACAGGACAACCTATTATTTTCGTTGGATGCGGGCAGGTGTGTAGCGGCTCGTCCTGAGTAGATGGCACTGACTCTGTTAACAGACGTATACTGATCTGAGGCAGCTCAGGGTGGGCAACGTTGTACAGGCTATCCTTAATGATTAGCGGACGTAATGTATTTTTGTATTTGTACAGATCTGGTAATCTTCATCACTGATGAGTTGGTTGTAATCATGCCGCCACACTTACTAGGAGCTGTATCGCGGATCATCACACTGGCAAACTGGTCTAGATACGGGCGATAATCATTAAATAAGGCAAGTGCGAGCATACAGTCGTCGGAAGTGATCTAATGGTCTAGCTGGATGCACTATCCATACAACAGTTCATGATCCTGCGACTGAGGTGGAACGAATCAGATGGATGGCTCTGACCGATTGTGATATGTATGGGCTGTGGGCGGCTTTGGCAACAGTGCCTCGACACTGGACATCCTGCTGAACCCCTCCGGATGTGTAGGCCGCCTGAGACTCCGACGCAGTGGATTCCGCATGCGCTGTACGGCCTTCTCGTTCCGGATAAACTCGGCGGACGGGGCGGTGTGGTTCTTTCGCCAGCGGCGGAAGCCCATGACGGCGAAGAGTAATACGGCGACACAGATGAGGGTCGCTGCGACAATGACCCCTGTGCTTGGGCCGGAGGAGTGAGTCGAGCTGGTGCTGTCGGTCATAACGGACGCGTCGGGATTGCGCTGCTGGTGCTGGTGCTGCCTCCTAGGAGTGGGCCGCCACTATTACAATTGGGTAGGCCGGCTGGGAGAATGTGAGTGGCACGTAATTTTCGTATGGACGAGTCTCCTGACCTTCGTTCCCGCATCCGTTGGCGTCGTTTGACCTGCCTTGAATGGCATAATCCCACCAGTGTCGTTCGTGAATATCACTGAACTGCGTATCCTGTTAACTGTAAGGATGAAGTCTTGATTCAGAAAACGAGTAAACGCACGAATGATGCATCTTCTGTTCGTCCATCATAAGGAATAACAGGCATAGAAATGTCTTTGGCGCGTGATAGAAAAAATAAAGGTGGCCTGCACAACAAGAAGCGCGCCAAAGGTGAAGAAAGAATAATAAGTGAGGAAGAATGAAGATGGAAGAAGAAGAAAAGGGAGACAAAAAATCAGGAGTACTGGCTGGTAGCTGTCCACATCAAACAGGTCAGGGGATGGACGCGACAGTTGTGTGTCGTTCGTTTCTTATAAGCGCAATTCAGCAGCACCGCAACAAGCGTCCAATCAAGATCACGCAGCGCAACGATCTTTCGATCAAACAGTTATTATGTCACATGCAGACTCTGCCACTGCGTCGAGCATCCACCTTTTCGAAAAGCTTCCTGCAGACGATAGCCATGAAAGTCGTGCCGGTGCCCGTGCGCGAGGACAACTACGCGTACCTGCTCATCGACGAGGAGTCGCAGACGGCGGCGGCGGTCGACCCGTTCGACGTGGCCAAGGTCGCATCCGCGGCGGAAACCCACAGTTGGTGCCCTCCCCCTCGTGTTCGTTGCCAACCCACACCGTCGTTCATCTCTCTGCCACTTAGATGTGAAGATCGTCGCTGGTATCACGACCCATCACCATTTTGATCATAGTGGGGGGAATGAAGTAGGCTCATCATCGACTTGTACTCCATTTCAAGACTGACTATTTGTACAGGCATTTGTACGTCTGCGTATTGAACTTTCTATCTCTCTGTACCGACTTTTAGGCCGCCAAATACCCGGTGCTCCCATCTACGGGGGCAGTGACAAGATTCCCGCTTTAACTACGCTAGTCAAGGACAAGGACGAGTTTACTCTCGGAAATATAAACATCAAGTACGACCATAATTGGCTTGCCATGTAAATCTCACAACTTGGACACAGGTGTCTGGCCACTCCTTGCCATACGCAAGACTCCATTTGCTACCATGTAACCGACGCGATCCAAAAGCAGCATCCGGGCGGTGTGTTCACTGGCGACACCCTCTTCATCGGAGGCTGCGGCCGTTTCTTCGAAGGCACAGCAGACGAAATGCACGCAGCCCTGTCTTACCTTGCCACACTGCCGAGCGGAACGTCGTTCACGTCGGCATGATACACCGCCGGAAACGTCGCGTTTGCAAAGAGCGTCGAACCCGAGAACCCGGCTATTGCCGCCTCAGCGATCTCGTGAAGCAGGAAAAGATTACTAGCGGGCTCACGACGATTGGTGAGGAGAAGGAGTGGAACGTATTCATGCGTTTGGGAAATGCTGCCGTTCGGTATGTCTGACCCGTTTGATCTGCACGGTGTGTGAACCGACCTCAACTCAACAGAAATGCCACGGGTGAAACGTCAGAGAGTGCAGTGATGGCCAAGTTGAGAGAGATGAAGAACAACTTCAGAGGGTGAGTCTGGAGCTGGTCGAGGGATTATCAGTCATCAGCATAGCAAAGTTGTAAGATAGTAGCACTGGAACGTAACCATGAATTGAAAGTTACTGTACAATAGTTTCGACAAACATGATGATGATGGAAACCCACAAATCCTATATTAGCCGTAGAGGTGAGAAAGTTATAAGTCTGATGATTGTAAACGGCGTTGTTTAGGCTAGACCGACAGCCTTGGTAACAGCAGTTCGGGCGTAAGGGATGTAGGACAGAGTATACCACGTGTAGGCCAGATACTCGATTATTACGAAGACTGAGGGAAAGGTTAGCAAAGCCACAGCCAAGATAAACGTGGCGCATACTCAGGCAGAGAATCTGTAGCATTGGTCAGAACATATGGAAAGAGCAAACTGACGGGACGTACATCGCTGTTTAAACAAAGGCCCCAATCAGGACCAGGACGATGGATAGCAGGAAAACAATGGCCGCTATAACACGGACTGGTTTGAACATCTGCGACAGTTGAGTATACAGCAACCACAAGACAACGGGGGGGATTCGCGCACAGTTTGAGTTGCTTGAGGAACTGCAAAGCGAGGGTAAGTCCATGTTGCCTAGTAGACGTCGCGGCGGCTGCTCACCCCAATCAAAAAGCCAGTGCCAATGAGAGACACGATGGTTCCTATAAACATACAGGACTGGCAGCGCATCAGTATATCACGTAGGGTAGTCTCAAAGCCCAGATGATACGCACCCGCGGAATATGCCCAGCTGCCGAGGAACAGAACGACCGAGCCCAGTATACTCAGTAGGAATCCGACCGCCAAGCTTCGCGGGGGCTTCAGTGCATGTCCCCAGTAAGTCGCTTGGAAGAGAGAGTTGCTCACCAGCCTATGAACCCGTACAGCCGTGTCGTGCGCGACAGCCCGAGAAACTTGAACGCCGAGTCGCCCTCAAAGAACTGGTTTTCTGGTACGACGCTCGCGGCCGAATCGAGGTTGAACCATCCCTTCGCCATTTTCGGGGGGTAGAGTTGAGCTGAACGGGATGCGGGGAAGGGGATGGAGGTGCTGTGCCAGCAGCGGTTGCGAAATGCAAGCGGATTTGATTATTGGACGCTTCGCCGGATATGGTCAAACTACGCTAACAAACCACAACATGAGACGGAATACCGTGTAGAAATTCGAAGAATACGAATATAAGAGGGAGTACTGTAACAATAAGAAAGACCATAATCTGAATGTACAACGAGAACCCAATTCATTGGGTTAACACCGTCTATCAACTTCAACATGAACGACCCCCCGTCTATACAGTTTCTTCAGCGTATCCTTCGCACACTTCTCCGCCTCTGCCTTCGATTTTTCATGATTTCTGCCAAGAACCAAAACAAATCTCGACAAGCCTTGATGGCAATGCCTGGAGAGATTAAGAGACAACAAACAAGTTGGTTAATAATTTCTTCGTAATTTCAAGAGGAAGCAGTGTCTTCTGAAGAGCGAAGCAAGTGGACATGGTGATTGGAGAACAACTTGGGAGGTCTTGGATGAACGCGATCAGATACATCCTACGCGCAAACAGAAGCAAAACATACGTCAATTCGCGAGCTTCTGTTTGCACATTGTAGCGATTCATATCTTGGCGTATGACTGAAGGCGAAGTAAGAAACCAAATTCAGTCAAGGAAAAGAGGATTTTCAGGATAACTAGGATTTGAAAAAAAGGAGCATCGCGCTTTCAACAGAAAAGCGCTATCCCATTTCAATGGTCGAAAGTGTCATCACAAGGAAAGAGCAGGGTTTGAAACTCACTCTAGGAATATTTTCGAGCCTGTTCCTGAGGCGGTCTACCCAAGTGTTGGCTGCTCTGGAGACGGCGTCAGTCAAGTGTTCGACGATGCGCAAGGTGAGAAGACTGATTTCAGGGATAACTAGGATTTGAAAGATAGAGCATCGCACTTGAAGCGCTTTCCCATTCATTGGACGAATTTCTCATCCACATAAAAAGTGTAGGATGGTACTTACCATGCCAATATGAACGACCGTGACTTGTTCAAGACATGATCTCGTTATTTGATAGAGTTCTGACTCTTGAGGAGCCGACGAAAGGCAGCAAATGGAAAGTGGTCCATGGACGACTGAGGTGAAAAAAAGATTGTTCGGCAATCGCCGTCTCAGGTAGATAACTCGATCACATGAGCCCTCTACAGCTTCATGACTGGCGATAACCGACATTGCGTGGCCTGCCCGCTCATCATCGGCGCCTCTACGGGGCCCGAAGCGCCGTACCCCCTGCAGATGGAAGGCAAAGTAATCAGTGGCTTCGGGCGCGGCTCTAAAGAACTAGGCATCCCCACTGCCAACCTCCCCATCGACGACAACCTCACACCATGGATCGCTGATATAAAGTCCGGGGTGTACTTTGGCTGGGCGTCCCTGCGCCTGCCCCCGTCGCATCCGAACCGAACCACGACCCCGAGTTCATCGTATATCCCATGGTCATGTCAATCGGGTACAACCGGTTTTACAAGAACACAGCGCGTCGGCAGAAGTGCACGTACTCCACAAGTTCGAGGCTGACTTCTACGGCGTTGAGATGCGAGTGCTGCTGACAGGATTCATCAGAGAGGAGAATGACTACGCCAACCTGGAAGCGCTAATCGAGACATTCTCACCGATTGTGATGTAGCGCGCAAGAGCTTGGACCGCGAGGCTTGGGCGTTGCGGGAGACGGGCAAGGGCACGCTGGATGAGAGTTGGTTGACGCGAGACAGTACATAACTCAATCATGTGAGCTTTCTAGTTCTTTCCTCCGCACACCGTTGTAATACGCGTTTATCAGTCACGACACGAACAAAATCTTCCCATCTATTATATGCTCTAGGTGCCCTCAGCCAAAGTCTCCACTCGTCTGTATCCTTCATATAACGGTCCGAAAGCGGCATGCCACTCGAACTACAGCTTTGCCACTTATCATACTCCTACCAGAACCTTTGCCCAACGACACTACATCCTAGGAACTCGATACTTCTTGTCGGTCAGTCGGTGGCACAAGTCTCGTTCAGAATACCTCCTGGTTGACACCAGTCAGAGAGTGGGTTGACGGAGGCGATCACTCTTGTGGGCGATCACAAAGCACCATTGTGAGCTCGAATCATGCCCATAGTCCTATGAAGTATCCCATCGTAATGCCGATTCGTTGCGTCCGAGTGAACCTTTGTTACACTTTACCCAGCGAGGGCCTAACGGTCAAAATTATCGCCAGTTTAGGATCGGTTTCTAGATGCAAATGCGACGCACTGCCAGTATATCTGCAGCAGCACCAGCTACGCACATCCTACTCCACTGGTAATTGTTTTTGCTGGCTATTCAAATGTTCAAGGCTTACGCGACAGGGCGAGGATGGCAGCCAAGAGAGCGCATTGTTCGTGGTTGTAATTCCGACCAATCTACTGTCACCGTGGTTCATGTGCTCTTCCGTCAAATACGTCAAACGATCTTCTGAAGCCAACGCTGCCTCGAAACGGCGCGAACAGACCAGCATTCACCGATAACATATTGGCGCGGAAGAAGCAATCGGACTAACGTTGTACTCGACCTTACGACGTGGCTATCACAGGTATATTCCGCGCCTTAACGCGCATGGAACTAT
The DNA here is from genome assembly GCA_015501055.1 of Mucidula mucida. Lineage (NCBI taxonomy): Eukaryota > Fungi > Basidiomycota > Agaricomycetes > Agaricales > Physalacriaceae > Mucidula > Mucidula mucida. The sequence goes on along the minus strand of JADNYV010000578.1, from coordinate 12,070 downwards.
CGCTGGAACATACTGGTGAATGGGCTGTTTCCGCAGAATTATCAGCCTTCAACGTTCTTTGCAGGTGATCGACGGGTTGCTTGCGATTGACCTCTTGTTGACGATAGTGTCGCTCAAAGCGCAACTGGGTGTGGGGATGACGCAATGCCCACTATCTTAACGGAACGAGCGTACACATTCAGGAAGACGCCCAGTCCCGAGCACAACGCTATTTTACGCTATTTTTCATTGCTGATTTCTGGTGATTAGAGTATCCGGCTGTCCATCGCTGGCTTAGAGGATCAAATCTGGCGTCTGTTCATTATCGAAAGAAGCCGTCGATTGAGGACAGAGCTAGGCAAAGACAAAAAGCGGGCTGAGAGCGAGGTTGCCGTTGTAGCCACTTGATGAGATGCGGCAAACTTAGGACGGCAACAAATGTAAGGATTTCGCTGCGTCTTCATTACATGGGGTTTCGCTTTTATTCTTCTAGAGTGCCTCAAGTCGATCGTTTACGACAAGACGATATTAATTGGAAAACATTCTGGATCGGTGAACCTCTCGAAGACCTGGTAGGACTTTTTAAAGCTGGATCCAGCCCACAGAAATATATGTCAAAAGAAGTGTGAATTTCTGGCCCTATACACGCAGCACACTGAATGGACTACTAGTCAGCGGACACGGCGACTTGTAGGCCTGACATCCGTACATCTGTATCTTACGACAATGATTCATTGAGCTTTCACGAGTATATCAGCACGGTTATATAACAATTCTCCATGTTACAGGAAGCGGCTCGTGGAATGATGGTGGTACATGGATGATGCGTTCAGCACTTGCATTCACCGGGCTTGCAAGTGCATCTGTAATGGACGTGTGTGAGTATCTTTCTTGACTATCAATGAGTAGGCGAAGACATACGTAGCGCAAGTGCAGGTCGTGTTGCCACAGCTAGCTTGGTTAACAGGGGCTTCGACGGTCTGCAAGAAACATTTCAGCCTTCACTCCTTCCACGAAGAGAGACAGGCAACATACAAAGTTCATGTTTGTAATGATAAGCTTAGACTTGGTGGTGCGGTAGAAAGAATTTCTGGGGTACGTTCGGGCAACCACTCGTGCTTTTATAGCCCCCTGGGTGTGTTGACGTCTGTTGAGACACGTGCGGCATCCATATATTCGCGCATGGCGACGCGGCCTCCACAAAATGTCGCACTTGGCTCCAATTGGTGGGTCCATCAATTCCCTCAAGCGTGTGGCGCATCACATGATTTCTCGGATGAGGGCTTAAAGCCGCTGCTACTACAGATTGTACAACTGTGACGAGAACTTGAAAACGTTCTTCGTCTAGCATTGAGTCCTCCCTTCGTCTGAATCTATGATTTAGTTTATTATCTTCCAAAGAGGACTTTACGAAAAGCTCTGAAAGAATGATTCGGGCTAAGGTGGGTCGGAACCAGCGGTGGGTTAACGAGAAACACCCTCGCAAACGAGAACCGACGAGGCCGGGAAAGACCTCGACATCACCCGAATGAAAAATTCGGTGTCGTTGGGCTGTACGCAAAGGCTGGGGCGCGTTCAGTGATTGAATTCTTGCATGCACACAGACGATGTAATACTTGATCATCGTTCTTACTCCAGATTCATCTAGACGAGCGCTATGAAGTGTGTGTCCTGTCAAGCTCGTGTCATGTGGAAGAGGGAAACGCCTAGTACTCATTCTTGGGGTGTGGAGAACCTATCGGAAACAATGTGTGGTGCACATTAATTGATCAACCAAGAAAGCGCGAGTATCATCCAGGTGCCCCGTAAATTCAAAACTATCGGGGCGGGGAGAACTATGACCAGAACGCATTTGGCGCGCATTGTCTTAAATTATTATCGTGCTGAAGGTCGACCACGCGCTTGACAGATGTCTCCAAGAACAGTAGAGAGTATCAAGGATCCGCGTCTTAGGGTTGGGGAGTCGCTGCAGCTCGACGAAGATCTACGCGATCAGAGAGGTGGTGCTGATCATTACTGAGCCACATATGGCTCCAAGTACAGACAGCTGATGCAAACAGCAAGCGCTTTAACGATACTTCGATAGTTACTCCCTCCGTTCTACAAGCGACAATCAGACCAGACCAGTAGAAGCAAGAGGGAAACTCACTATGCATCTCCTCGAAGCTTGACCATTCTGCAGGTCTCTTGATATTCATCTTCAACTCCAATTGCTTTAGCTTCTCTGCAGGAATTCCACCACGACCACCCACGCTCCAAATGGGACCACCATTGCAATGCTCTGCAAAAGAGAAAATATCCAGTTCTTGACCGCGGGGGATCAGAGGCATCGAAAGGAAGTCAACAATACGGAGTTGCTCGATGTAGGAAAAGATTTCGTACACAGCCTCAAGACGGTTCGGAAAACCCGCCTCCAAAGCGAACTTGTCGTCTACACGGTACCCGTACACGACGAAACCGCAATTGGAGAGCTCTGCAGGAATGGGTGGCGGCTCCACGAGCTTAACGTCCGGTCTGCGGAAAAGTAAGAAAACAAGTGCCATAACTGATGGAAATATGTCTACTCGGGTGACGGATATCGAAGCGGGACAAATGAGCTCGTCGGAGCTTCGGGTGGTGGCCGCGGTTTGGGCGTGAACTTGATCGCAGGACGCTCCTCGAACGGCATTCTGAAGGCCACTTAGATAGAAGAGCGAAGTGTGATGGGAACCACGCACCGGAGGGAAGAGAAAAGCATACTTGGCGCTGGCAGTGAGTGTTAGAGTTTAAAGACGACAGACGACAACCTGACAATGACACACCCAAAGAGGCTAAGTACAACTTCTACAAGTCAGTCTCCCACAGTCACAAGACGCAACAAGGTCGTTTTCGGAACGCGTCTTTCAACTCTAACACTCACTGCCAGCACCAAGTATGCTGTTCTCTTCCCTCCGGTGCGCGGTTCCCATCACACTTCGCTCTTCTATCTAAGTGGCCTTCAGAATGCCGTTCGAGGAGCGTCCTGCCGGCCCAAACCGCGACCCCCACCCAAAGCTCCGACGAGCTCATTCGTCCCGTTTCGATATCCATCACCCGAGTAGATATATTTCCATCAGTTCAAGTTATGCACTTTTTTTACTTTTCCGTAGACCGGACGTTAAGCTCGTGGAACCGCCACCCATTCCTGCAGAGCTCTCCAATTGCGGTTACGTCGTGTACGGATACCGCGTAGACGACAAGTTCGCTTTGGAGGCGGGTTGTCCGAACCGTTATGAGGCTGTGTACGAAATTTCTGCCTGCATCGAGCAACTCCGTATCGCTGACTTCCTTTCGATGCCTGGTATCCCCCGCGGTCAAGAACTGGATATTTTCTCCTTTGCGATGAAGAGCGCTGGTGGCCCCATTTGGAGCGTGGGTGGTCGTGGTGGAATTCCTGCAGAGAAGCTCAAGGAGTTGGAGTTGAAGATGAATATCAAGAGACCTGCAGAATGGACAAAATTTGATGAGATCCATAGTGAGTTTGCCTCTCGCTCCTACTGGGCTGATCTGATCATTGCTTATAGAATGGTGGGAGTAGCTAGAGAGTTGTCGAAGTACGTGCCACTTTTGACATTACCTGTCTGTACATGTCGAAACATGGGAATGATTAACAGTAACATCACATCTCTGCCATCGCGTAGTGATTTTCTTCGTTGGGCTGCAGCGACTCCCCGACCATAAGGACGCGGTTCACTGAATACTCTCTACTGTTCTTCGAGCCATCTGCTAAAAAGTCGACATTCAGCACGATAATAATATGTTGTACGCGGCGCGTCAAAGGCTTTCTGACCATACTTAATTCTTCGGTGAGTAGGCTTACAGAGGCTTACAGACATATATTTACCTTTGATGGGCTAGTCTAAGATTGAGGCCTCGCCAAACCGTATCCGTGCATTGCAGGTCATCTACTGTGGACCCTACTTAGTGTGAAGGAGATGGGGAAGTAGTGTTCATTCTGCTATGGAAAGTACTTAGTAGGCTGGGTTCCATCTGGACGAGTTGAGAGGGAGTTCTATATAACTGAATCTAGGCTAGCGGTCATTGGGCGGGATCGTCGGTTTTTGTGCGCAAATGAGAAGCAGTAGTACTCTATGCAAATGCAGTCATTGCGGGTCGTGCAGGATATTGCTTGTTGGGCTACACATGAAAATAAGAAAGAATGCCGGACTCGCCGAGATCGCCTTTTCAGCTCTCCATTCGAGGATGCCGCGCCCGAGAAGCTTGAATGGGTGCAAGCCCTGGGAGAAGAGAGAGGGGAGGGGAGAGAAAAAATCTCAGACAATCGAGCTGGCAACAGTGAGATGGACTGGAAAGTTCTCTAGAACTGGCTTAACGGTACGCCACATGCCTTTCAAGTTGCCGGTGGAAGCGGATCGGCAGATCGGCACGCGGAAGGATCGGTCCGGATGGGTCCAGACCTAATGTGGAGACAAAGCGGTGCAAACAAGCTCATGTGAGGGCGACTTTGTGCCCGTCGCCTCTTGTTCTTGGCCATCACCACTGCCTTGCCACATTCTTTGCTCCGTACTTTACCCCGCATTTATTAGCCTCTCAAAATGAATTTTAGCTCGAACGATAATCCCGTACTGGTGGCGCCTCGCCCTGTGCGGCTGACTAGCCCATTTGCTTCCCGCGCCCACTCTATACGATTCGTGTCCGCCCCAGAGGCGAACGCACAAGACGATTTCAAGCTGGCGGGGCTGTTCCCCGATTCTGCGTCTGACAAGGACACGGGGTCTCCGAGATCGTCGCCTAGGTGAGTTGTTGGGCCCTTGATAGAGTCGTCTTTGCTGATCATTGTAGGGCTACGCTGCCGTCAGAGGCCCTGGAGGAGTTTCTGTCGATCCTCCGACCATCTATATTCCCTCCGCGCTCGCCTGTGCACCATGCCCGCAAGAGTGCTTCTCTGCCGACGTTCCAGCACGACCGCTCTTATAGCTTCAAGGGCCGCCTGCTTAATGTTGAAGAGTCCAGCGAGACGCCCAGGGCGCTTGCGCAGTCCCCGGATCTGAGTGAGAATAATGAAAGTGTGGTGGAGTTTGAGCTGGTGGACGCTGATGAAGGACAGCGGATCCGGTGGTTCACTTCCAGTGTACTTTGTAAGTTGATTTCGTCGGCGCCAGGCGTTTCTAACGGTCCGCAGCATCTCCCATTTCGCGCAACAACACGCGCAATCCGTTTCAGCGGCACGCGTCGTACCAGATCAGCCTGACGCCTTCGCCGACTGTGCGCTTTTCTCCGTCGCCGAGTACTCTGTCGCCCGCGGCTATTCCGCTGCCTTTGCCTACGGCCGACGAAATGGTGGACATGCTGTAAAGCTGCTATCCTATCCTGTATTTTTGCCTATTTATTTGCACCCGGAATTGGTCAGTTATATTTATATCATCCTTGCTCTTCCGTGTACGTTGAGTTGTTTCTAATCCGTGTGGATCTATACTCTATATATGATTATCATTTAGTCATCCTGCTCTGCCTGTACATTGTCCTGTGTTGCCCGTAATGAATTGAATTTGAACTCTTCTTTGTATCCTTGATCACGACTTGTTGATGATCTGCACCTTGTCAAGCGATTAACCCTATCGCCGCGGAGTTGTGAAACTGTATGTCAAGCCGGGCGCTCTAAATGTGCTTATATATAGGCCCAAGTACGTTTGTTGTATTCATTGGACTAGTATGCTCATGCAACCATCACAAAGGGACAAGGCAATGGAGCAGGTCTTCAGTACCCCGCTCACAAAGGTGTTTGGGGTGCGCCATCCTGTTATGCTTGCTGGTGCGTCTACTTGTGTGTATCCTGGGACTCGAATGATGAGTGTATGTAGGAATGGACACGGCGGCAGGCCCAGAGCTGGCCGCGGCTGTTACGAATGCAGGTGCGCTAGTATCTCTTCCACCAACTTGGACTTGACTCTCCCTAGGCGGTATTGGAGTGATTGGCGGCGTTCTACTCACACCTCAATTCCTCGAAACGTCGATCGCGCACTTGAAATCGCATCTTGTGGACAAGGACGCGCCGTTTGGAGTGGATCTGCTTATACCCCAGGTTGGCGGCTCTGCGCGCAAGACAAATGTGGATTACACAGACGGGCAGCTTCCAGAGCTTTTGGAGGTGATTATTAAAGGAGGTGCTGCCTTGTTCGTGAGCGCTGTCGGTGTGCCGCCAAAGTGGGCGGTGGAGCGCTTGCATGAGGCGGGGGTGGTCGTTATGAAGTGAGTTGCTCCTCCTCCTCTTGTTATGAAGAAGATGTTGATTGCGGGTATGTAGTATGGTTGGTCATCCCAAGGTTAGTTAAATAATGTTTCCCATGTAATTCTCTGAATGTTCTATAGCATGTCCCCAAAGCACTTGCTCAAGGTATACTCCCCTTTTCCTCTGAGCGATCTCTAACCGTACATAGGCGTCGATATGATATGTGCTCAAGGCGGAGAAGCCGGTGGCCATACCGGGGACATCCCCTTCTCCATCCTCGTCCCCTCCGTCGTCGACCTCTGCAAGAATGCCGTCAGCCCGCTCACGGGGGAACCAGTCCTCGTCGTCGCGGCAGGAGGAATTGCCGACGGGCGCGGGCTCGCTGCCTCGCTCATGTACGCCTCTTCTTTTGAGTTTAAATTCATTGTTGACATACGAAAGGTACGGTGCGTCGGGTGTGTGGGTAGGCACCCGATTCGTGGCGAGTGTCGAGGCTGGCGCTCCGAGGATGCACAAGGACATGGTCGTTAGTGCGGGCTACGATGATGTCGCCAAGACCCTCATTTATTCGGGGAGGCCCATGAGTGTGCGCAAGACACCGTATGTTGCAGAGTGGTGCGTGCTTCTCTCTTCAGTGTGAAATAGCTAGACCGATGATGGTAGGGATCATGAGAAACGGAGAGAACAGGAAGACTTGTTGAGCACCGGACGTATTCCCTATGCGGTGGATTTAGAGCAACATCCCGAGAAGCGGCTTGCGTCTGCAAGATGTATGTCGCTTTGCCTTTTGCCCGCTCTATGTATTTATGGTCCTTGACAGGGGTCATGGGCAAAGTGGCTGGATCCATACATGTAACCTCTTCTATCCTCTTTTAACCCAATCTCGCTCAATGTTTTCCAATAGGATATCAAACCCGCAAAGGATATGTGAGTATTTTCGTCCAACTGCAACTTCTCGACCTCATGTTCGCCTTCTAGCGTGGATGAGCTGGTCATGACAGCTCAAAAGTGTCTCAAGACCGCCACGTTGTACACATCAAAGCTATGAATGGAGTTGAGTACAGTGTCATGATCTTTTTTGTTGTTCCATTTATCGCGCAGTCTACACGCACACCACCTTTTACTAGTGTTTTCTTTTTACATGGAAATATCTATCCCTTTCTTGCTGGATTTCTTGGACGTCCGTCGCTGACAGGCAATCGTAAGAACCGCGGGTAGCTATTTTTGTCCCAGTTCTAAATCAGCTCGTTGATGTGCGAGGCGGCGGCCCACTGACTGCGTAGACTAAATACAATTCCAGCGCAGCAGGCCACCAGCTTCCAGGCTTGTATAAAACTTCGCGGCTTCGCAAATGTGATATTACATTGCTTTCTATAACCACGCCCACGCTCGTTAACGTTCTCCTGCCCTCCATACTTTTGCCATGCTCTTTATTGCGTCTGGTGCGCTGATCCTCGGCGCCATCGCGGTCTCGGCACAGTCGAGCGCGACGGCCACGACGACATTCTCCGAGGGCGTCATCGCCACTGGGACGATGGGCACGACGAACCCTGCTGAGCCTACGCTGGGGACTACGGTCAACCAGACGTCCTATGCTCGGTTGATCTCTTTGAACTCTATTGATGTACGTATGCCTTAATGTCAATCTCCAATATGATGTTTCCTGACTTTTTTGTTTGTAGGATTGGTGTATCTTTGCGCCACCTGAAGCGGGGGTGACTATCGGTGAATCCGAGGTGAGCGCTTTGTCATTGGTGGCGGGGAGACAGAGAGCTGATTGTGTGTGTGTGTAGGCCTACGAAGTTGCCTGGTGCACCAAGGCGCGCAATAACGCGCGCGTGATTCCCGATGGGACGATTACTGGGGCTTCTTTTATTAAAACGGGTGCGTTCTCCCTGATCTCCCCCACTCATTCAGAGATTTATGGTTTTGTAGACTTTTACGTGCAGCTCATGGCGTATGGCGACTTTACCAAGATCAATCTCCAGGCCGGCGACTATGGCGGTGAGCTTGACCCGCATGGGGCGTCGGGCGACGGGAACCCCGTCGGCGGGAACGTCACGACGAACGTGGTCACTGGGGAGGATCTGCATTTCGAGGAGTGGATGGTGGGGTTTTTTTTGCTTTCCCTTTTCGACTTCAACTGATGGTGGGTGGCGTAGTCCTTTATCTCATACTCCCAAGTGTGCTTCCGCATCTGCACCAACGCGAACGGCACGTGGGACGCGGCGACGATGTGCGAGCACAAGCTGGACGAGATGGGGTGCAACTTTGTCATGCCCGGCAACTATGATTTCAACGGGACCTAGTCCGTATACCTTGTTCCTCCTCCTCCTCCTCTGACTCTTGATTTGAAATATTAGTGAGAGCTGCGAAGCCGAAGTCGCGTACCCGCCTGGGGTATACATCACCGCCATCGACGGCACGTCCACCGGCTACTCGACGTTTGCGCAATACTACACTGGGGTATACACGGCCGATGGGGAGCCCGTGTCGTACACGGTGGGCACGACGGTCACGCCGTCGACGGCGCAGATGACGCCCTCGTCGAGCAACTGCCAGACGACGAGCACGATTAGCAATGGGATTGCCGTGCAGACTGGGACGGATGGGTCGGTCAGTGTCGTGGGCACTGTGGCGGCTAGTGGGTCTAGCACGAAATCTGGTATGTTCTCGGTAATTGGTGATCGCATATACTGACTGTTTCGGTGTAGGATCCTCCTCCAGTGCCACAGGCTCTTCTTCTTCAGACTCTGATGCTGCAGTGTCTGTTTCGTATCGCGAGGGTCTTACGCTCGTCGCTCTTATATCCTCTATCGCTGCTATTGTTATATTCCAGTAATTGAACGCGGACACTGTTTCTTTCTCTGTTGGTTCAGGTTCATACATTGACATAACGGGACTGTGAGTTGTTGAATGCTACGCGTGTATGCCGACAGGACCCGCGTCGGAGGGTCGAAGAAAGTCGGTGTGGCTGCAGAAGATTGTTTGACGTATTTCATGAACCACTGGGGACCATACCAAGACAAAATAACGGTTCTATTGAGTCTTGACCGCCATCGTCGCCGAGGCCCGTAAGCCTTCAAGAAGATCAGTACCAGTGGTAGGCGAACATATTAGGAGCGGCTTAAAAACGAGATTGCCGTTATACATAGAAGTGGCAAAACAAATTGTAAGAATGACTCGACGTCTCTGTCAGTACATCGGGCTGACCTCCATTACGGTTGGCGGATTCTTCAGGGTGCATGGAGTTCACTAGAAGACAATTTTAATCGGGAAACATCTGGTTTGCGAGCGAGCTAAGTTGAATCCAAGCCCGAAGGAACCGGTACCAGGATGAGTAACGTACTCTCTTGGCTGCCATCCTCGCCCTGTCGCGTAAGCCTTGAACATTTGAATAGCCAGCAAAAACAATTACCAGTGGAGTAGGATGTGCGTAGCTGGTGAGGACCCTGGATAATACACTGACATCGTTGATCCCGAATTTCCCAAAATTTCGTCCTCATGTCCGACAGGCTTAGGCCTTCCGTGTCCGACTTTTCCTCAAGGTTCGGGCCCAAAAATCGCTTCATGTCCGACTTTGGCATGAGGGTTCCGCCCAAAATTTCCCGTCAGATGGACCCTTTTCAGATTTTTCCGGGCTGTCTGAGCCACCCGAACCGCAAGCCTCCCGCTGAAAGAGTTTCCGCTGAGCCAACAGCTACATCCTGGGAGCGCTCAATAGTGGCTCACACCATGTCCGACACCCAGCTGACACCTGGATGAGGGTTTCTCACCCATCTCGCCCCATGTCCGTACACTGGATGAGGGTATGCGGTGCGGAAAGAGCTCCATGTCCGACTTCTCCTCCAGGTTTGGGGCAACGACTTTGGGATCAACGATGTCACTGTATTATCCAGGGTCCTACACTGGATGAGGGTAGGCGGTGCGGAAAGAGCTCCATGTCCGACTTTTCCTCCAGGTTTGGGGCAAATTTTGCGTTCTATGTCCGACTTTGGGATCAACGATGTCACTGTATTATCCAGGGTCCTAGCTGGTGCTGCTGCAGATATACTGGCAGTGCGTAGCATTTGCATCTAGAAACCGATCCTAAACTGGCGATAGTTTTGACCGTTAGGCCCTCGCTGGGTAAAGTGTAACAAAGGTTCACTCGGACGCAGCGAATCGGCATTACGATGGGTTAATTCATAGGACTATGGGCGTGTGTCAAGCCGAAGCTCGCCATGGTGCTTTGTGATTGCCCACGAGAGTGATCGCCTCGATCAAGCGCTCTCTAGCTGTGCATTGACCAGGAGGCCTGGGAGGTAAGTACTGTGAATGTCAACACCGGCTGACCTAGAAGCAAAAAGATCGATTTCCTAGGACGTGCGTAGTTTGTATTATCTAACCATTATAACTTGGGCATCTCGCATAACGGTTATTGAAGATTTACTCGTACAGTGGTTGATATAAGTAGTCAGAACTGAAGTTTATGACACTGAGTCTGTTGATGCTGATTGAATATTGAATATTTCAGATACCCCTTCACTTGGCCGGTCTACGGAGAGCGCCTGGAACGCGCACTAGCGGTGACTTCCCAAACAGTAAGTAGCTATTGTTGCCTAAATTAGATAGACCTGCTGACATGAAGTCACTGCTGTCATGCTAAGCTTTAAATAGCGGGTCGAGGCAACTTGGTCAACGCCCACCTTGCCTCCTGCTATAACCTGGGCCGCCATCTCGCTCTTTCTCGGGTACATCCGTCATGTCTGCTCGGTTCTTTATGATGCCCTTGACTGCCATTGAGCAGTCACTCGGCGCTTCATTCCCTCACAGCGACCTATCTCTCATTCACTTCCAGTCCGTTTTCACGGCTACGTATGCGACTACCTTGAGTCCCCCGCTCCTATCCTCACTCCAGCAATCGTTGAACACCATATTCTCTCAAAGTTCACTTCTTCGTCGAGTTCAACTTTCGACTTTCGACTTTCGACTCGTACAGTCACGCCTTCGTCGAAAACGCCTGGCGCTCTGATCATCATAGGAAACAACCGTAAATCCTACTACCTCCATCATAATAGGCTTCCTGTCCTCGACTGGCGCACAGTGCATCGTACAGTATCCGACGCTCATGACTCGGACGTAGACACCGGAGCGCTAAATCTACATTGAAGATACTCCAGTCTACGTTCGCACTCCTTCCTACAGACTATGTTTCCCTCATACTCTCTCTATGTCATTGCGCGCGCGATGGAATTCCATCTCCTCTCGCCGCCGCCGCCGCCATGATGAGGAGAACACCGACGCTCCCAAGTCCAAACGCGTCTGTACAAAGTCGCCCATGTCGTGACTCCAGAAGATTCAAAGTCACGTTCTACCCATCTACATGAGAAATCGAACACCGTCTTGACTCCTGTGGCTACATTGCCATCTCCTCTTCTTCTACCGCTGTCGAGCAAATCCAAGCCAGCGTCATTGGATGACAGGGTGCGTAGTCTTTTGAACGATCAATCTCAAAATTCTCATGAGGATGCACAGCAAATTCGACCTTGTCAATCCCGCTGAGCCACTCCTTGGGTTCGAAGAACAGACAATGGCTGGCGAAGGCCCGCATTTGGCGTATATATGCTAATGATGAGTGTGGCGAGGAACCTATTCTATACTATTCTTTCGATTTGTATCTGCAGTGGAACGAGCAATTTTACGACAACCTATGTCTTTCAGGAAGATTACGTTCACAGAGAATAAGTTGCTATCAGAAAAAACAGGGCTGCTGAAACAGCGCTGAGCCGAAGAGTCAAAGGTACTTGTTCATTTATCCTGGAAGTCTCAAGGCAGCATTAACAGTGTTACCTTCTGTAGCGACCCATTGTAATGTGTATGTTCGTCTTTTCGAGTGATTCT
>JADNYV010000577.1:0-21236 GCA_015501055.1 Mucidula mucida | reverse complement strand
GAAGCTTCTCAATCTCGCGACCTACCTCCATCTTCGTCGGCTCTCGTTTCACGCAAGGCAGATCTCGCGTTTTCCCATGACGAGCCTACGGAAAATGATACCGCCGCCTACACCAGACGCGCTGTCCCCGGATGGGCGTTCATTCTCGAACTAGAAGAGTCTTTTGGGCAGAAATGGTTTGATGGCGCTATCTCCATTGAAGACCCACGGTACAAGGGCTGCCGTTACCCCCTCTGGATTATTACGTGGTGGAAGCGTCTGGCAATGGTGGGCCGAAAACGCGCCATTTGGAGCCAATGTGTGGCGTGGGTATCAAGGACATCACAGCTGGCAGGAACGTTGGACAAAGCAGTTGTACGAGAAGTCCTGGACATGCTTCAGGCCTTACCTTGGGGATGTCGGCTACAGGCACTTGGCATGGGCGGCGACATCGAAACTCTGGTGATTCTATTGTCCGACGAGTGGTTTGACGATGACATGGTAAACATGCTGTTGACAGAGATGCATATTCGTGTTAGCCGCAGTCCCACCTACAACCACATCTTAATCGCCCCGCTCAACGTCCATCTCGCACTGGAAGCTCAATACACCAAAAAAATCCAAAACTCCTGCGCTCTCGCACAGATAAAAACTGCAGTTCTCGCCGGCAGAACAACAGTATATATCCCATTCAATCAAGATGCAAACCATTGGTTCGTCTTTCGCTTAGATTTTAATCAGAAAGCCTACCGATATGGTACGTCAACAATCTCGCACTTACAGAAATGTGCTGACTGTTTCAATAGGTGATACCCTTGTGAAGTCAGATTGTCCAACCGGTCAATTGCGTCCAACGAAACAGATAGAATGGATCAAAGATTGGCTGAGAAGCGACTTTAGCATGACATTTCGAAATGATGAGAACACACTACCTCGGGAAATACAGAAGGACGGTTTCTCGTGTGGTCCTGGCGTCGTGAACATCGTCAAGAGCGACATCTTTGGAGTCCCGCTCTTCACACATCACCGACGAGCAGTGATCCGGATGTCGATGTTCTTAGCTATAGCCAAAGCTCAGTTAGATATGGTGAGTTGCTAAGTCAGATCAGAGAACACTTACTGACCTAGCTCTAGAACCTTGCCAATGACAAAGTGCTTTTGGAAAACCAAGAGTCGTGGTATCTGGAAGACGACGACGAAGATGAGGCAGATACCAAAGATGACGACGATACTCATTCAGGTTGCATGATGGCTGTTGTCGAAGATGAAGTTGACCGTGTGTCGTGTCGCACTGCAAAAACAGTGTCAGATCTTCTCAACCCCGAAACCCCAGAGGAAATTGTACAGCAATCGCGCTGGAAATCTCATCCCATGTCTATTTCGGCTCTCACGGAGCCACCGGTTAATGCAGCATCATCCCCTTCGGATGCCATGTCCATTGACGAGAATGAAGATGCTGTCGACAGAATGGACCTTGATCCACCTGGAACACCAGGAGATGATGCCGCTATAGATACCACGTCGGTATTCGATTATGTCGAGATGAACGTTCACACACCTTTGCCCAAAAACAAGCGGTCATCCTCCGTCGACAGCTCTGACCAACCCCCATCTGCCAGTAAACGTCTTCGGATAAACGACCAAGTCACCACATTCTTCACTGAAGTCCGCAAGGGAACACTGAAACAATCAAGCAAGAAAGGACGCTCAAAGCCACCTCCGTTGACTGAAGATACTGTTCATGGCGGTCCCGTCGGAATAAGCAGATCAGCGACGGCATCGCGAAAGCTAAATGACGCAGTTAAGGAGGGCACATTTGTGATGGACGACGCACAACTGCAGACCTACAAAGCGACAATCCTTGCACTTGATTGTCGCGCCCAATTCCAGTTTGAACCAAAGTGGAAGGTATACCACTCCCGATGTGGGCAGTGGTATTCCGCGGCAGAACCGTACAATGCAACAAAGTTCAGGAAACACTGTAATAGGTGCAAGAGCAGAGACCTGGGAACATCACAGACAACGTTGACGTTTACGTCTAAGGCGGGTGGAAAGCAGAAAGGAGCAAAATTGGCATCATCTTCCCACACATCTTCGACTCGCGACCATAATGTCATTACCTCTGATTCCGAACCAGTCTCTGACCGTGTTCCACTCCGCAATACTTGTCCTGGGATAACTGCGGCATCCGATAATCTCGTTCAGCAATATATAGCGCGAGTAGGAACTGGTGGCGGTGGGGCGGGTTCAGCACAAGCCACGACTTCAAAGCTCTTTGGTGAAGTGTCGTACAACGAGCTATCTCCTGCCGATAAGAAGATGGTCTACCTTCAACAGAAGCAGGACTGGCTCTGGTTTATCCGCGACAATGCAGTCTTTTCCACGTCGTGTGCAAAATATATCCTTCCCGAGTTTAGCAAGCGGTGTTTACAGTGTCAAACCGTTCGTCATCTGCAGGCCTTCAAGACCATCATTCGAAAGCCGATTCCGGATGCTAAGAATGCCAAGTTCACCAACGAGCACTATCATTGTACCGGTATCGCAGCTGTTTTGGGGCGCATCAAAGGGTTTTAAGAGCTGATTGCAAACGAGGTATGTTCATATTGTTCTTCTCAAGTGCAATACTGAACAATTCATTACACTACAGACTGCTAAGGATAATTTTGCTGTTCGTTATGCTCTTGGAGTCCTTGATGGAAAGTTCCAAGGACCAGAAGTTTTCGAAGGGATTCTGCATGCTATTGTCAATGCTGAAGACAGGAAGAGTCGTGGCGTAGGATTGCAGAACTTTGCATATGATGCAAATGTGGAGGAGTTTGCTCAGTACTGCTCCATTGTCAGTCCTCAAGTTTACCGCTTCATGTCAACTCAATTACAGCTTCCAACGATTCGAGGTCAAAAGTAGGTGTTTTCATCCAATAGACCGAACACGACTTATATTACTATCTAGAATCAAGCAGAATAGGGCTCCCCCATTCCCCACTGACTTTATGTGCGAGGAGACCTTTGAACTCGCATCTGAGTATATTCAAGGTTGTCGATGGCCGGGACCTATAGCGCTCGCATGTGATGCCACCAAACTTCATCCTGCTCTTCGTACGTACTGGGACGCTACGGAGAAGATGGACTTTCTAGTAGGACACACGGGCCCACGATTGGCAGTCGCTAACGCCGCCGAGCTTCGTACTGCGCTAGAGGAACTAAATAAAGACAAAGCGACAAAGGTATGTCAATCTATCTTTTCTGGTAATCTTATATTTAAGACAAGTTCTCTAGCTACGTTTGTGGTGTATACAAATACCGCTGGCCAAGATACCGCCTCTTATCATTGCGGCGCGCGCTATTCCAGGAAATCTCAAAGCGCCGGTGCTCTGCAAGTTCTCCAAGTACTTAATCACTGGGCTTATGGATCACGGCATCCACGTAGTTTCATATGCGTGTGACGGCACCGAAGTCGAACGTGCTGTTCAGCGCCATTTGGTAGAACAGGCCGCACTACACGTCACATACATCTTCGAACACCCAGCTGACTACGGTTTCCCATCATTCACTCTTAAAATTCCTCTATATGGCCAGACTCTGAAGCCCATTGTTATGGTTCAGGACTCGAAACATTTTGGGAAAACATTACGAAACAACGACAACTCAGGTGCTCGCCTCCTAGTCATGGGCAACTATGTCTCCATGTACTCTTTTATGCGGGATATGGCCTTCGACGAGGATAGCCCCTTGTATCATTGCGATGTCGAGAAATCGGATCGACAGGACGACAATTCATGTCTTCGATTGTATTCTGCTGAAGCCCTCGCTTTTCTGGTTCAGAAACATCCAGACAGGATCGGTCACATTGTCTACTTATTTGCGATAGGCGAGATGGTCGATGCATGGCAAAACCGTAGCATTGGGCATCTTGAACGCATCAAGATGTGCATGCGGGGTAAATTCCTTCTCGATATCTGGCAACGCTTCTTGCATGCAGCCAAGTATCCTCCGTCGAGGTTCTTCATCTCACACGAGGCCGTCGATATTATACGCATCATTGCTGAATCCCTTGTCAGTCTCATCCTCATTCATTGCAATCACTTGACGGAAGAGCATCTGATACCATTTCTTCCTTGGCTTCACTCGAGCGAGATGTGCGAGCATATTTTCGCGGAGTGTCGAAAGCTCATCACTGATTTCACATATCTGGAATTTCTTCATATGGTTCCCCGTCTTCGGGCATTAGTGCGGGCAGCGTTTCGCTTTGGTACATCGACCGATGCAAAAGCCAGAGCATCGGGATATAGCCATAGCTACATCGATGCCGAGGATCTGGACTACCCAATTCTGTCCGCCTACCCCCAAGACAATGAGATTAGGCAAGTCATCAAGCTTGCATGGGAGGAGGCAGAGGGGTTGTTTGGAGTGCTTGGGGTTTCACCCGTCGATTTTCTTGGCTCCCCTGCCGCTACAAGAGACACGAGCACTCGTTTGCCAGGCATTGGATCATGGATGCTTCCCAGCGAGATGTCTGAAACCAAAGAGCTCGAAAGAGTTTTGGATGAGGATGAGACTTGTGGTACCGGCGAGTGCAACGAGCTAGAGGAGATGTTGGAGCAAGATGAAACTTCGCCCATATGTCTGAATAAGCCTGATGAGGCTATGTTTGGGCTAAAATGTGCCTCGGTCATGGTTGGCTTCCAGGACACTCTTACGGCGTAAGTCTGCTATCATATCTAATCTTCTTACTCTCATGCTTCGACAGACGTGAGCCATTGACACCAAATGAAGTAGAAGACTCGATCGCTAATCAGAAAAGCAATGCTCTCGAGGTTAATGCTGCTCTCATCGCTGCCAAACTTCCCCCAGTTAGACTGCCGGAGGAGGACATATGATCCTTTGATCTACCACAACTTGGTGCTCATGGTTATGAGTTTTCTACATTGGTTGCTCTACGGCGTCTGCACGAGACCAAGCGTGCTTCTCGTTCAACGCGTACATCAATGTGAAATGCTCTTCTTCCAGTCGGTGTTCTGCCCGTTGAGCATGCCAAGGAACCAACGGAGTTACCATCTGTTCGTTGACGCATCATTGATGAAATGAACACTGTCAAGCGCGAGTTCGCCTTGAAGGAGGGTAAACCGGTGAATGCGACAGGTTTGGCACGACAGCTCAGATGGACAGGCTCAACGGCGGCATCCGCCTCTGGGAATGGAAATTCTGCCAATGCAGCATTAGCAGCAGGACAACAAGCAGCAAGGGTACGAGATTTTGTTCCTTTCAGAGCCCTACTCAATTGAATTAGGTCATCACCCGCCGTCGCGATACGCTGTCTGCTCTCTCGTTGCCCGCAAACATTGTTGCTCTAGCAACTGATGCATGTATCGGCCCAAAGGATGGCAGCCAACCGAACCATCAACCTCTAACCGAAGGTGTATTCGTCATTGTTCTCTCAAACGAGGAGCTGTTCATCGGCAAAGGTGCGGCCCACCATAATTCAAGGATTCTGATAAAACTCACCTTGATGTAGTGATTTCGGTATACGTCCAGGGCAATGGGAAGAATGCAGCTCATCTCTGGCAACTCAGCGTGCCCACAATTGGAGGCGTGACTTACGTGGGGCTCCAGCTCTACGAGCATGTTCACGGCACCTCATTTTGCGCCATTCATAAAGACATGGCGTGGCTACAGGCGCTCTTGTATGACCATCTGATGTCCGATGCCGTACTTTGCAGTCTCGCAGACCAGCCCAAGTGGAGTCCTGATATGCGAACCTTGATGATTACAGCCGACTCACTACGGCTATACTTACTGTTCCAGCAACATCTCGTTAAACTATGTTCAGTCGTTAAACAGTTGGGCACGAAACGGCGCCAGGCGAATAGTCGCGCAAAAAAGTAGCTTGTAGTATCAAGTACTTAACGATACACTGATTTACGTGTAACTGGGCTACCAAATGCATGTTCTGGCAATTTCTGAGGCCATATCAGCCAGTCCGGGCTTTTTGAGCGCGTTTTGAGGCCGTATTTCGCAGTCCGAGCAAAAAATTGGTGACTTCAACCCATATCTGGCGTCCGAACAAAACTGCCGGAAAGCACCTTAGGCCGGACATAATCCGAGCGAAATTTGCAAAATTTCCCGCCGCCGGTCCGAACTTTTCACCAGGAAATTCTGAAAATGCGATTCGGCCTTCCTACCTATATTCGGGGGTCCTCGTGTATGGGGCCTCGACAATCTTATCTTGACTCTCGCGGGTGCGGGGAAATGACGCAAGTCGTTTTTCTCCTCCTCCATCCCTCCGGCAGTTGTGTCGATTTCGCGTTTTCCGCCGGAACGGGCTCGATATTGCGACTCTCATACACTTATTTAGACTGCCGTATTGCCTGTTCCTCACAATGACTCGGCACTAATCCCGAATTCAATGTGGTAACCTAAAGGTTCGTGCCTTTTCCGTCGCTGGATCGCTTCAATTTCATGCTGCCCCTGTGATGATTGATCAGAACATTGGCGGCGACGTTTGTCCGCGTCCAGGGCGGGGAATATCGCAATGCGAAGCGATCCACATCTCCGCCCCAATATACCACTCTGTGAGTTTTCAAGTTCTCCGTTTTTCAAACGGCTCATTCTGTCCTTACATCAGATGATCAGGGTTGTGTCCTTGAAACGACTCCACTCGTCTGGATATTGGAAGATGTGTACGAATACGCAGAGCACCTTGCTACCGCGTACTCGATACGGATACAAATTTCATTACTTTCGCTCTCTCAGTCGAAGTGGATCCCGAAAAATCTGGTAGGTCAAAGCCCATGCTCGGTGTAGAGATCTATACGCCGCTGTTACGCGCAGGGATATTAATTCGCGTAGGACGCTAGAAACGAGTTCCCGTGGCGCGCAAGTAATTGGTTACAAGTTCCAGACTTTTCTCCTCAACCAATGTTCCTCGATCATGGAGCCTAATTAATCCGGCCTGTTTACGTTTCTCTTGCGGTCCCCGCCTTTCCAAACGCGATAAAAGGCGAAGCAATTCAGCCAAAGTCATCATCACCCACTTCCTTTCCCTTCTTGTCTTTCGTACTCTCTTCACTCTTCTGTTCATTCATCTGGAGACGTCTCATCTTCTCCAAATGTACTCTCATTATTGTCGCCGACGTTCTCGCCATCGCGTTCCCGACACGTTGGAAAACGTGACCGGCGCTTAGCTCGTTGATCACCACGGGTCAGCTTCCTTCTTTCGTCCCACCATCATCTCACTATGTTGGCTTTTCTCTCTCCTACAGATACCTCGTCTGACGACAACGTCTCTCATGGCGCGCCTTACAGTAAGTCCATTCTCTTGTATTTTCATCGGCGACAACACTAAAGTTGTGTAGGCCACCGTTGCCCGGACTCTCATGTACAACGCTCATGGATCGACTACGTCGTACACGGACACGCATTGCGACGACTGGACGGTCCAACGACTGGGGTGGTCATTGGACACGGCGTTCAACGTTCACGCACTACGACAACGAAGACTTGACTCTGCTCGTGGGAGGATACTTTTGTGCCAGGTGCTTGTGAGTCCTCGCTTTGACTTGTGAAGAGGCATGCAGTTATCACGTTGATAGAACTCAACGCTGTCTTCAAATACAACGGCACATGCACGTTGTCACCAACTACGATGTACGTCTCCCCTTATTGCCGTTCAACCCCGTCTCGCGGATCTCGAAGGCGTCTCCAAGGACTACAAGCATTTACGCGTCGACAGCAGCGTTCCGGCTCGGTTCATTATCCACGCTGTCAACTTGACCGTCTTGTTTGGCCTTTCCTCAGAGTATGTTTGTCGTCTTAAGGTGTGTAACGTGTTCATTAGGGAAGATAGTGACTGATCTCTCGCCCCCATTCCTCCTAGACCTTCATCGCGCAACTTTGCGTGTACACGGCTTTCTCTTGTGAGTTATACCCCTCACCGTCCTTCTGTTGACCAATGCCATCAAGGTAGGCTACTCTGATACCCGTTTGACACCTATTGACGATGTATCACCTAGCCACGACTTCGCATGGACTGATCTTCAAGCTGACAGGTGGGTTATATCCTGTCTTTCCGGCATGGGATTCGAGCAGCCACAAGACCGATTTGAACATTGGCGCCGCCTGTAGCTGCTTGAACTCTGAGGAAATAGTCTACAAAACGGTGAGATCTAGTAATGCTGCTTCTTACCTATGCTCATCCAGTCGTTAGAATAAGACCAGCTCATGATCTCTGTGCATCGGTAAGTCGCTCTCATACTGTTTGAACCCGAATAAGTGTTGACTAGACTGTAGAAGTGTCTATATGTTGACTGTATACACCTGGCTTCGCGCCGGTGCACCTCAGCTGGCTGAATACTGCTGCCATCTACGAGATGGCAGGATCTGTTCACGACTCGTCGCTCGCTTGGACATGCTTCTTGACGGACGAGGACTGCTGCCCTTGCTTTCGTCTTCACGGATATCGTGTATGCTTGGAATCACTGCCGGTGTCTCCGCGTTCGTATCAGTTCGGTTTAGACGTCTACTTGGCGACTAGACCATCGACTCATTCTTGGACGTTCGTTGACACGAGTGAAGTCTCTTTGATTTGACGGTGTGTACAGTGTTCTACGGATATCGTAGTGACTAACAGCTTGCCTAGACCGTGCCTTGCTTCAGCCGCGCCGATCCTCTTGTAAAATTTACCCTCGCCGTCCTCCTGTCAACCAATCATCAAGGTAAACCACTCTGATATGTGTTTGACGCCTTTGACGATGTATCATGCAGGCATCTTCCTGTTTGAACCTTATGGACTTTGTCTTCAGGCTGACTGGTGGGTTACATGTTAGATTTCCATTGACTGTCTCTCGCAGCCCTCGACGATGAACCTTAAGCCCGACTTGAGCATTGCGGTCCTTTTGACTTTAAGGAGCGAGCACGCTGTGGGATGGTACACTCAACGGCTTGACCATGACTACTAATGGTTCATAGGAATGCCGACTATGCGTGAGTCCTTACTTTACGCCAGCCGTAGTTTAGTGATAGTGGACTAACTACTTACGACGAGCCTCGACGAGCTTTAAGCGTTCGTGTCACTGCCGTAGGCGAATGCCACCGTGACCTCGACGATGCAACAGAAGACGATCAGTCTGTATTGCAGCAGATGATGACAATGACATACACTCACAGATCCCCTCAGTAATAAGGAAACCATCCCGGCTCCCCCGCCAATCCCAACCTATTCTTCAGAGCGCTGAGGACTTCCTCAGACGGAATGGTTCCATCTGGCGAAGAGTTGTCCGCTAAGACGAGGGTCGTCCCGCTTCGCAAGTCTTCGAGCAGCGCTCTGCTCCAGATGCGTCTCGACTCAACATGTAGCGTGTCGGTGTCTGCAAACTGTCTTCCAGATAGTGTTGGCAGTAGGTATCCAAAGGCCATGGGTATATCGAAATGAGGAATCGTACTCAAGCGAGTTACAGGCATGTTGCAGTCTACGCGTAAGCGATGAGGGAGGTACCACGGAATGGAAAGAGCACTGTACCTCTCTGCAGGTGGAGATGTAATAAGGCAATATGCTAGCCTGTCAGGATTCCTTTTTATGCAGTGTTCAATCAAACGCGTCGGGACTTGGCGGGGCGCCCATCGGTAACGTGTGGTCGTTTAATTAGTAAAAGATAAAAAGACACGAGTCGGAGAAGGAAGAGTTCAAGGGACGAAAACGTATGACATCGCGTTCAAGAGGATGTAAAATGAAGACTCGAACGATCTTTGAGCATTGTTATCAAAAGATTAATATCGCAAGCGGGCTTACCTTCATTCTGCTATCAAACAGGTCTACACAACTTCGCTTGAGAGCCTTATTTCGGCTAGTACAACGAAGAAGTTGCAAGGAAAAGGGATGGTGGCGGTCTGAGCCAGCCTGGGCATTCCAAATTTGGCACGCGTTTCCGTCTTTACGCTGCGTCGGCAATCGGTCCGCCTCAAGAGCTTTCAATCATCCTGGAACTTACGCACTTTTGCCATATGTCTGTACAGCATTTTTGTATGTTGATTCTATGATCAGTAGACTTTCCTTCAATAGCTAAGACAACTTCTATCAAGGTTGTATACTGTAACCTGTTCACAAAAAACCTTGCATACAACCAAACTATGTAGACTACAGATTGACCTCATCCGAAGGCATGCGCGGTGTCATATGTGCTTCCAGCTCCTGGATAAAGACGCCCAGGCTTCGCATGACACCCACCAAAGTCCTCATCTCGCTGGCACACTTCAATGCTACCTTTGACGCTCGTGTCGCCGCATGCGCGACATTCTTAGCTGCATCCGCCGTCTCCAAAGCCTCCGCCTTGAGCGCTTGTGCCTCTCCATTTAGAAACTCCAATTCATCCAAGCGGCCATCTACTACACTCTCACTCCCATCTACGCATGATTGGTCTTCGAGCATGCGACGCACGCGGTCTGTGACGACCTTATACTCTTTCCATGGACGGCTTCGACGTTCCCAGCCCGCGCCGATTTAACTGTGCTTATCACTGAGAGCTGAACAGGGCGTTAATGTGAGTTGGAGACGGAAATTAAAGAGGGTTTAAGTAGATGCGGTGAAGATCTGGTAGGTATTAGGTTGCAAGGTCGAGATGGGTCAGAGCTGGCGATGGCTTCTGTAAATGCGGCGCATATGGCTTCGACGGATTGCATGTGTCTGTACCAAAAGCTTGAGCATACCATATACTCAAAAGCAAGAAATGTTGGTACCTCGTCAAGGACGAATGCCTCGTTCGAAACAAATTGAAAGCGTTGTAGTAGAATCGAAGATCAGCGCCAGCAGTGTAGAGGTATCGCGATTGCCCTGCATTGATAGACAGACCTTTGAAGGCAATGTCAATTCCTCGTTTTCTTTACTGATGAGATACGTCGTAAAGAGTCCTGTGTCCCCAATGCCCATTATGTATCAACTAGTACAAGCTAAGTATGCGTATTCGATGTATAAATATTAACGGAGGAGGGTTTCGCGATGTTATAGGTACTTATTCTGACGCTTCCATAACGCGGTCGACCAGCGACGGCGTTTTGTTATACTGTGTAAGGAGGTTGCGCTTGTGAAGGAGAGGGAAAAGGTCTTTGGCGGAAGCCGCAGCCTTGGGAGAATCGCACAACATGACGAAGACCTGTCGCATGTTCCCCAGCTTGCTGAGGATGCGGTCAACACGGCTCGCGAGTTGCACGCATGGTTCCGTTATCGGGAGTTTCTGGATGGTGACGTACTCCAGTGAAGAGGCTTCGAGACTCTCCAAGGATGAGAGAAGCCATTGAAGGGTGGCCTCCGCTGTCGCGTAAGGTTTATCGGCAGTGAGTTTCGGGGTGGGGATGTACAAGTCCCAGGAGCGGAGGCGGGAGAAATCAATCAGCTGTGGCAAGGGTTCTATCCATGTCGTCAGTACGCATGTATCAAAGTGCTGAGATATCGACTCACGAGATAGACATATGTCCAGAGAAAGATTCTCCAGTGTGCCCTCAATGGCCTTGAGAATATTTTGTACGATGGGGACAGATCGCTCGATACGGCGCTGGTCGTAGAAGAATGGATGGAACTGAGCAGTGAACGATCGCAATTGGGTAGCGTCGACGACATTTTCGGCGAGATCTGCGAGTATCTCTGGGGTCAGTCGACTGGCGGCAAGTGTGCGAAGTTGGATGGCCTTGTCCGTCGAGTGGGCATCCGCGAGGCCGTCGATCATGATGCGGCTCATGGTGAGCGACTGAAGCTGGGGACAGTGGCGAAGGAACGGGACAATCTGGGCGGGGTAGCAAGGGCCCTCTCTGACCGTCAGACGTGTTACGGACGGAAGTGATAATACGGCCGTGATGACATCCTCCGCCTTGGACATATCGCCCACGAAGTTGACCATTCGCAGCTCTTCCAGCGAGGCGCTGTCCGAAAAGAGGTACTGCACTGCATCGTTGGTGGGATCGAACTCAAGGACGCGAACGTAGCGCAAAAGGTGGGGTGCAGTGGAAGTGATGTTGTGAAAGCGGGTAAGCAGCGATGGTCCAGGGTTGGGGGAGAGACCGAACAAGGAGGGGGCGAGGCATATGTATGAAAAGAGGGATCGCTGAGCGCAGGCCGCCCAAGAATGGCAGACGAGAGAACACGACCGTAAAGCGAGTGTAATTCATCGATGATGATTTGAACAAGCTGGTGTGGGAGATAAATGGACGACATCTATGCCCTTTTTCAGAGAAAATAGATAACATCGCTAAGAGACACGCACCATATGCAAGGGAGAGGACCAGCCAGAAACAGCGAGGCACCATAGTTTTCGGGAATCTTCGTCCGCCCATTGTCATCCACTGCTGATCGCCGCGTGTGCGTTCTGCTCTTAGCAGGAGCGTCGTGTGAGTGCTTCTTCACGGGGTGATGGCGATTGGAGGGAAGGAGTGGCTGTGGCTGTGTTGATGGCACGCGTAGGTTGGGTGCGTGCGTCGTGTTGGTGGCGAGATCACGGCAGACTTCGGTCAACAATACGTGCAGGGTGAGTACTCCTTACATGGCAATTGTAAAGGGCTAAAACGCCTTTTATGGGCGTCCCTGAGCATTTTCAAGACAAGTTTTTTATTTTTCGGTCACGTGATGGTACAGCAGCTTCAGATTGTGGCGTCTATCTACTACAAACAAGAGTGGCCTGCAAGAGAGCAGAAAACTTACAGAGTCGAGACAACTCATTCAACCCAGTGGTCCCAGGTAATGGCCTGCCTTGTCATAGTGTCAGAACAAGTACCGCGCATCAGAGTAGATCTCTCAACACCGAGTAGGCCGGGCGGATCCCAAACAATACGCACCCGCAGAGGGCTGGCATTACCGCAGATCTCGGCACTGAAACACGAACCGAAAAGCACAAGTATTCCGAATAGCCGCCTGCAAACTTCATGTTGGATTCAGAGTCGAATCCAGCAGGCCAAACCAAACAGATCCGCTAAAAACTAACATTAGCGCCAACTTTGGTACCCCGCCGCCTGAACGTACCGAATCCGAATAGCATTGAGCATGACACTGATGCAAGTGGACACACTCAAGATATAATTGTTTGTGTTATGGGCAGAACCGAGTTGAGAACAACAACAGAAGCAGTTATGAACAACAAGACATACATTATATCAAAACATGACCCGCACACATCCTCCCCGTCACTGGGGATTGTAAAGGGTCAAAGACGAGGTGAGGCAAGGTCAAAGTCAAGCAGAGAAACATCCCGAGTACAAACAGCGAGACGACATGGTGGGGAGAAACAAAGGAGCAGGAGCACGGAGAATAGGTTTATATACCTGTTGGTTAATCCTCCTCCGTTTGTCAATCGGGGTCCAGGTGGCAAGAACTATGAGACGGCTCCATCCCGTGATCAGCAAGACAGAAATTACGGACAGATAGTGCCGCTTCTATAATGCAGAGATCTTGCTGGTTTCTAACAGAGATGTATACCGCAGTTTTGATGCTATCCATTGGTACAGACATAGTCGCAGAGGGAGTAGACATCCTGTAAGCCAAGAACATATCCGTCGCGGCATAATATTTGAAGTGACAGGGTTGATATGGGCGCCACAACCAGCGTACCTGGCCTTCGGAGAACTGTTTGGACCTCAAACAGCGAGATTCAGAGTTGTCAACATCTTTCCTGATGTTGATAGGTCGCGAAATTCAACGACAAGCCAACTAAACACAACGGGAATCGCCTTGGAAATGAAATGGACTATATGCTTAGGGTGCTGAAAGAAGAACACGTTAGAATTTGTGATCGAGAGTAGGAAATTATTTGTACCGCGCCGCACAATCGGGTCCAGGATTATCCTTCCCTACCCCCAGTCACTACGCCGCCATGCCTCCTCCGCGTTCCCCAAGTTCACCAGTTGCATTCCCGTTGTTTTGGAGTTTGAGACTGCTTGGTGAGCGTCTGAAATCTTCCTTACATTGCTTCGCGGGCTCACCTTTTCATCAGTCAGGTGGATAGTGTGGGCGCCGCGAAGCAGTGCAGTTGTGCTCAATTCATCCAGAAACGTGTTCAGAAAATAAGAACGTCAGAAGGCAAGTTTCAGCGGTGCACGACAGAGTGTAAAGGTGCGTCGCAGTGCTTTATGTTCAGCAGACATTTGTTCATTATACATCGCTTCGCGAGCTCACCTTTTCATGCAGTTGCGCTCAATACACCCAAAAATGAAGTCAGGCGGAAAAGGACGTTAGCAGACATAGGGCAAGTTCCCGAGATGCACGGCAGTCAGAGAGAGCTAAAAAGGTGCGTCGCAGTGCCTTGCAGATGCTCAGGAACATGTCTTCAGAGTCGAAATGGGTTCAAGTTGTCCAAGGTGAGTTTTTGCGCAATTTCCACGTCCAATAAGTCTATATACAACTGACGTCCAGGTCGTTCTCAGCATGTTACTAGGTCAGAGAGCGTGGCGACGTGGTGGTTAGAGGTTGAGCTCGATGTTGATCATGCGCCGCCCAATGTGGAAGTTGGTTCTCTGACACGAACCACGACCAGCTCAACCTTGGATTCTCGCACTAGACGCGTCAACGCCTTCTGGGACCACGAATCCAACCACTTTTTGCCCTGGACTGCCTCAACGAATATGCGACGACTCGGTACACTCGCCGGCTGCCCACAGAGTCTGACTTTGACTCGTTCAGAACGGGAGTCAACAACCTCGGGAACTTCTTCGCCGCTCAGATACACTACGTGGAGACCTATTATAACCATTGTGCACGAGATATCGACCTCTATGCATTGCGTGCCTTCCTCGCTGAACAGTTTGGAGACAGGTGCTTATTTCCTTCTTCCCATCAAATTCGGGCAAATTGTTCTCCATATGAGCACAGATCTCGCGCAGCTCCGATGGATCTTTCTTCCTTGACTGGAATCACTCCAAAAAGAGCAGCTGCCTCCGCCACAGTTTGTATCGCCTGCTTGAACATGGTTAGCTCTTGGAAACGGATCATTTAACGGGGATGGCCTCGCCGGCTGGGCTTTCTTCAGGAGAACAAGTGAGCATTCTTGTATTCATTTTCACGGCATTTCTGAAATGAGTTCAATGAATCTTTCCATCAAATACTCGATCTCTTTCACTGACGACTCGCGTAGTCAGCTCGGCGGCTTCGCGGTCCCGCCTCGCCTGACTTTCTTCGTGACTGTACAAATCCTTTGATGATGACGTACTTCATCCTTGGGTTTTGCGGAAACTGCAAGGAAGAAGTGCGTCATTTTCCCGCGCGGGTATGTTTTGGGTATTGCCACCCGGACTGTGTTTGCCGCCACTTCAAGAATTACAGGATAAACTCGCCCAGGGATGGTGATCTGGATCTCGCAACTTTCGGTCTTGATGTCCAATTTGGACATAACGGACGGGCAACTCGCGATCGGGTGAGTATGATCTATTATCCTTGTAATTGTGCGGTGACGAACGCCATTAGGGCTACTGTACTCTCACTGAGCCGCGGCGCTTCCTCCGCTGTGCTTGCGTTCCTCGCCACTCACGACATTGACCGACGCGGACGCCACACTTGAAATTTCAAAGGTGACACTGACCTAGGCTGCGGACAGATACGACAAGGGGACTGAAGTCATGTGCCCCGCCGTTTGTTCGGATACAACATCAAGCCCTTGCAAATCGGAGGCGCGAGGTATGTGCCGTGAACTTTTGTTTCAATCATTCTCGGAGCTAACTCATTTGCAGATTGTTCGTCAGATTGCCCTAATTCCCGCCAGCGCATTATCTATTCGTAAGTGTTTTTCAAAAAGTTTCACGGATGGGGGGTGGAGTTCAACGCGACACCTAGATACCACGTAGAATAACCTGGAATTCACGTAGATAGTGCATTACTGCTGTATCCTACCTTCGAAATTGCATCCGTTTTGTCCCATTTTGTTGCCTGAATCCAGTAAAAGTCGACGAGACCCTTCAAAAGTGTTACTTTGCCTCAGTGTCGAAACCATATCTCAAAAATATTGCCTCGTAGAGTAGTCTATACACGCTCAAAATACCACACAGAGTCTAGTAGAGTACCGTACATGAACATAGTAAATGACCAAAGTCGGAGAAATTGGCGGACTAACCGATATACCACTTGTCCGACAAAGTGGATACAGCCAAAACCTCGTACATGAACTTCTCCAAAACTTCCATCCAGGGAGCCAGGAAGCCTGTGCGATCGATACTTTGAACCCTGGAGACAATATTCGTGGAGTGTCCAGGCTGATATCCCGTGTTCGACACGGGATATTTCCTCCGCTGGTCTAGCGGGTATACTCATCTGGGTCAACGTTACAGACGGCCTACATGGCCGGAATTGATGTTGAAATACTGTCTATGCAAAGTTCGATCCAGGCCAGGTAACGCCAAGTGATCGGTAGAACTTGACACCGAACCACGACCACTCCGATCTTGGCTCACTTACACCTACGCGTTTTCTCCATTTCCCGCTTTCTGGCGACTCCAACGACCTTATGTTTACTTGGATACTTCTTTATAGCTTACGTAACGAGAACTCCGATAGTAATTGGGCTGCTGAACGCGCTTTTACCCCGACTTTTCGCGTCAACGCCTCAGCAAAGCCTCTTGGACCCTGACTATCGATAGCACGAGGATCTCCGGGGCCCTGTGACGTGTATGGGGCCTCGACAATCTTATCTTGACTCTCGCGGGTGCGGGGAAATGACGCAAGTCGTTTTTCTCCTCCTCCATCCCTCCGGCAGTTGTGTCGATTTCGCGTTTTCCGCCGGAACGGGCTCGATATTGCGACTCTCATACACTTATTTAGACTGCCGTATTGCCCGTTCCTCACAATGACTCGGCACTAATCCCGAATTCAATGTGGTAACCTAAAGGTTCGTGCCTTTTCCGTCGCTGGATCGCTTCAATTTCATGCTGACCCTGTGATGATTGATCAGAACATTGGCGGCGACGTTTGTCCGCGTCCAGAGCGGGGAATATCGCAATGCGAAGCGATCCACATCTCCGCCCCAATATACCACTCTGTGAGTTTTCAAGTTCTCCGTTTTTCAAACGGCTCATTCTGTCCTTACATCAGATGATCAGGGTTGTGTCCTTGAAACGACTCCACTCGTCTGGATATTGGAAGATGTGTACGAATACGCAGAGCACCTTGCTACCGCGTACTCGATACGGATACAAATTTCATTACTTTCGCTCTCTCAGTCGAAGTGGATCCCGAAAAATCTGGTAGGTCAAAGCCCATGCTCTGTGTAGAGATCTATACGCCGCTGTTACGCGCAGGGATATTAATTCGCGTAGGACGCTAGAAACGAGTTCCCGTGGCGCGCAAGTAATTGGTTACAAGTTCCAGACTTTTCTCCTCAACCAATGTTCCTCGATCATGGAGCCTAATTAATCCGGCCTGTTTACGTTTCTCTTGCGGTCCCCGCCTTTCCAAACGCGATAAAAGGCGAAGCAATTCAGCCAAAGTCATCATCACCCACTTCCTTTCCCTTCTTGTCTTTCGTACTCTCTTCACTCTTCTGTTCATTCATCTGGAGATGTCTCATCTTCTCCAAATGTACTCTCATTATTGTCGCCGACGTTCTCGCCATCGCGTTCCCGACACGTTGGAAAACGTGACCGGCGCTAGCTCGTTGATCACCACGGGTCAGCTTCCTTCTTTCGTCCCACCATCATCTCACTATGTTGGCTTTTCTCTCTCCTACAGATACCTCGTCTGACGACAACGTCTCTCATGGCGCGCCTTACAGTAAGTCCATTCTCTTGTATTTTCATCGGCGACAACACTAAAGTTGTGTAGGCCACCGTTGCCCGGACTCTCATGTACAACGCTCATGGATGGACTACGTCGTACACGGACACGCCTTGCGACGACTGGACGGTCCAACGACTGGGGTGGTCATTGGACACGGCGTTCAACGTTCACGCACTACGACAACGAAGACTTGACTGTGGGAGGATACTTTTGTGCCAGGTGCTTGTGAGTCCTCGCTTTGCCTTGTGAAGAGGCATGCAGTTATCATGTTGATAGAACTCAACGCTGTCTTCAAATACAACGGCACATGCACGTTGTCACCAACTACGATGTACGTCTCCCCTTATTGCCGTTCAACCCCGTCTCGCGGATCTCGAAGGCGTCTCCAAGGACTACAAGCATTTACGCGTCGACAGCAGCGTTCCGGTTCATTATCCACGCTGTCAACTTGACCGTCTTGTTTGGCCTTTCCTCAGAGTATGTTTGTCGTCTGAAGGTGTGTAACGTGTTCATTAAGGAAGATAGTGACTGATCTCTCGCCCCCATTCCTCCTAGACCTTCATCGCGCAACTTTGCGTGTACACGGCTTTCTCTTGTGGGTTATACCCCTCACCGTCCTTCTGTTGACCAATGCCATCAAGGTAGGCTACTCTGATACCCGTTTGACACCTATTGACGATGTATCACCTAGCCACGACTTCGCATGGACTGATCTTCAAGCTGACAGGTGGGTTATATCCTGTCTTTCCGGCATGGGATTCGAGCAGCCACAAGACCGATTTGAACATTGGCGCCGCCTGTAGCTGCTTGAACTCTGAGGAAATAGTCTACAAAACGGTGAGATCTAGTAACACTGCTTCTTACCTATGCTCATCCAGTCGTTAGAATAAGACCAGCTCATGATCTCTGTGCATCGGTAAGTCGCTCTCATACTGTTTGAACCCGAATAAGTGTTGACTAGACTGTAGAAGTGTCTATATGTTGACTGTGTGTGTATACACCTGGCTTCGCGCCGGTGCACCTCAGCCGGCTGAATACTGCTGCCATCTACGAGATGGCAGGATCTGTTCACGACTCGTCGCTCGCTTGGACATGCTTCTTGACGGACGAGGACTGCTGCCCTTGCTTTCGTCTTCACGGATATCGTGTATGCTTGGAATCACTGCCGGTGTCTCCGCGTTCGTATCAGTTCGGTTTAGACGTCTACTTGGCGACTAGACCATCGACTCATTCTTGGACGTTCGTTGACACGAGTGAAGTCTCTTTGATTTAACGGTGTGTACAGTGTTCTACGGATATCGTAGTGACTAACAGCTTGCCTAGACCGTGCCTTGCTTCAGCCGCGCCGATCCTCTTGTAAAATTTACCCTCGCCGTCCTCCTGTCAACCAATCATCAAGGTAAACCACTCTGATATGTGTTTGACGCCTTTGACGATGTATCATGCAGGCATCTTCCTGTTTGAACCTTATGGACTTTGTCTTCAGGCTGACTGGTGGGTTACATGTTAGATTTCCATTGACTGTCTCTCGCAGCCCTCGACGATGAACCTTAAGCCCGACTTGAGTGGTTCATAGGAATGCCGACTATGCGTGAGTCCTTACTTTACGCCAGCCGTAGTTTAGTGATAGTGGACTAACTACTTACGACGAGCCTCGACGAGCTTTAAGCGTTCGTGTCACTGGCGTAGGCGAATGCCACCGTGACCTCGACGATGCAACAGAAGACGATCAGTCTGTATTGCAGCAGATGATGACAATGACATACACTCACAGATCCCCTCAGTAATAAGGAAACCATCCCGGCTCCCCCGCCAATCCCAACCTATTCTTCAGAGCGCTGAGGACTTCCTCAGACGGAATGGTTCCATCTGGCGAAGAGTTGTCCGCTAGGACGAGGGTCGTCCCGGTTCGTAGCTGCTCAAACAGCGCTCTGCTCCAAATACGTCTCGATTCGACATGTAGCGTGTCGGCGTCTGCAAACTGTCTTCCAGATAGTGTTGGCAGTAGGTATCCAAAGGCCATGGGTATATCGAAATGAGGAATCGTACTCAAGCGAGTTACAGGCATGTTGCAGTCTACGCGTAAGCGATGAGGGAGGTACCACGGAATGGAAAGAGCACTGTACCTCTCTGCAGGTGGAGAAGTAATAAGGCAATATGCTAGCCTGTCAGGATTCCTTTTTATGCAGTGTTCAATCAAACACGTCGGGACTTGGCGGGGCGCCATCGGTAACGTGTTGTCGTTTAATTAGTAAAAGATAAAAAGACACGAGTCGGAGAAGGAAGAGTTCAAGGGACGAAAACGTATGACATCGCGTTCAAGAGGATGTAAAATGAAGACTAGAACGATCTTTGAGCATTGTTATCAAAAGATTAATATCGCAAGCGGGCTTATCTGCTATCAAACAGGTCTACACAGCTTCGCTTGAGAGCCTTATTTCGGCTAGTACAACGAAGAAGTTGCAAGGAAAAGGGATGGTGGCGGTCTGAGCCAGGCCTGGGCATTCCAAATTTGGGCACGCGTTTCCGTCTTTACGCTGCCGTCGGCAATCGGTCCGCCTCAACGAGCTTTCAATCATCCCTGGAACTCTACGCACATTTATTGCCATACCTGTCTGTACAGAACATGTAATTTGTATGTTGATTCTATGATCAGTAGACTTTCCTTCAATAGCTAAGACAACTTCTATCAAGGTTGTATACTGTAACCTGTTCACAAAAAACCTTGCATACAACCAAACTATGTAGACTACAGATTGACCTCATCCGAAGGCATGCGCGGTGTCATATGTGCTTCCAGCTCCTGGATAAAGACGCCCAGGCTTCGCATGACACCCACCAAAGTCCTCATCTCGCTGGCACACTTCAATGCTACCTTTGACGCTCGTGTCGCCGCATGCGCGACATTCTTAGCTGCATCCGCCGTCTCCAAAGCCTCCGCCTTGAGCGCTTGTGCCTCTCCATTTAGAAACTCCAATTCATCCAAGCGGCCATCTACTACACTCTCACTCCCATCTACGCATGATTGGTCTTCGAGCATGCGACGCACGCGGTCTGTGACGACCTTATACTCTTTCCATGGACGGCTTCGACGTTCCCAGCCCGCGCCGATTTAACTGTGCTTATCACTGAGAGCTGAACAGGGCGTTAATGTGAGTTGGAGACGGAAATTAAAGAGGGTTTAAGTAGATGCGGTGAAGATCTGGTAGGTATTAGGTTGCAAGGTCGAGATGGGTCAGAGCTGGCGATGGCTTCTGTAAATGCGGCGCATATGGCTTCGACGGATTGCATGTGTCTGTACCAAAAGCTTGAGCATACCATATACTCAAAAGCAAGAAATGTTGGTACCTCGTCAAGGACGAATGCCTCGTTCGAAACAAATTGAAAGCGTTGTAGTAGAATCGAAGATCAGCGCCAGCAGTGCTTGATAGAGGTATCGCGATTGCCCTGCATTGATAGACAGACCTTTGAAGGCAATGTCAATTCCTCGTTTTCTTTACTGATGAGATACGTCGTAAAGAGTCCT
>JADNYV010000576.1:0-21331 GCA_015501055.1 Mucidula mucida | reverse complement strand
CATCGCTCACAGACTATAAAATCTGGGTTGATTCTTCGTGACATCCAAATGAATCAGTACCTACAAAACCGTCTCTGTATACCAGTACTCACGCCTATCCAATTCCACCGCAACTACCGCTCATCGCTCACAATTCCTCGCCAATTTCGTGTTCCACAACCTTGTGTTGTGGATAGAGGAGCAAACCCGAACGCGCAGTGCCACCTTTCCTCCTTATCGCCCGCCACCCTTGAAATCTCGTGCGTTTATTCGATTTCAGACTCTAACGCCTAACTAAGCATCCTATCTAGAACATCACACCCATATCTCCACTAGCGTACATTGATATGAATAGCCCTTATAAAGAACACGATATGTTGTACGGTTATGACGCCACAAGTCCTCCTCCCTTCCAATCCCCACATAATTGCCGCCTATCTACTTAGATCCAATGGAGTAAGGTGCTTTGAGTTGGAAATCTCTGAAGGCTGAAACCAAGTAAGGATGGGCACGGAAGGAGGCACGACGCACATCCCGTACTTGAAGGAACCGGTTTCCCCGGATGCTATTGTTCGATTCTTCGCGTGTTGTGGCCTGAGCTGAGCATCATGGGTACCCATTTGTGACGGCATAATAATCGCGACTTGGTGTCAGAGTAGAAGGAAAAGTGAACAATCTACCTGCATCAGAGTTCCCCAGCGATGCGACTCAAACATGGGTTCTGGCGCAATCGCAAGCCGCGCGTCGGTGAACGTTTGGTCGCCCCGATACCCCACAAATTTCTAGATCTCATCCCATTTTTGTCTGAAAAGACTGGGCCTAACCATAACCACGGAAATGCGCTCAGCGAGGGTCTGGGGAACTTTCGACGACAGATATCCTGAAATTTCCTCGGTGCTAACAATACTCAGACTCCGTTCGCAGTAAAGGGCAGAGTTTATGTTCAAATTCAAGGACGTTGGTCTCATCCTCGTCTTTGGTTTGCTGAGCGGAATGATGAATGACCATACCATCAACATCGAAGGAAAGTTTAGTGGCCATTTCTTCATAGTTCGCTGGGACTAGATCTTTTTTTGTATCCATTCTACATGTGAATCCTTTTTATTTACGAGACCTTCATCGAGCTTTATCATTACGAGTAGAGCAATGCCATAGGATTCAACATTCAAGTCCAAGTTAGCTCTCAATTTGAATGTAATATAGTGTGTAGGAAGAAGCTGAACATACATTTTACTAGTACTTAACTCTACAATATGCTATCGTCTAACATTGACCTGGTTATCATCTAAACACTGCTTGACCTCATCAATGCCAACCTCCTTACGGTGGAAAATACCCGCAGCCAACGCCGACTCAACATCTGTCTTTTGGAATACCTCCAAAAAATGCTCCTTACTCCCTGCGCCACTGCTGCAACAACGGGTATCCTGACAGCAGATTTACCAACCGCACCAAGTCGAGATCAAAGCCCAACCCCGAACCGTCCCGGTCGATGCTGTTCACCAAGAGCTCCCCAGCACCCAGCCTCTCCGCCCCTTTCGCAAGCTGGACGACAGATAGCGGGCGAGCCTCTCGCCCACCCGAGATCGTGCACTGGTACCACCACGCCTTGCCGCTCTCACTTGATCCAGGCTCACCGCAGATAACCTCAGCCTTGTAGGGCCCCTCGTACGTCTCTGAATCGACATAGACCCTTCGGGGGTCAATAGAAACACCACAGCCTGTCGCCCGTACGCATGCGCAATCGTCTCAATAGCGCTAGTCCCATCGCCCCTCCCCCCGTTTGCGAGCATCCGCTCTACCGCAATCACCGCCTCGCTGCCGATACTCACTTTATCAGCCCCAGCGCGGAAGTAGGTCCCCGCGACCTCTAGAGCGGGGTGCTTCGTCCCGTCGGGGTCGACACTGTCTTTGATACCGCCGCCTATTGTCAGCGGTACGAAGACGCGTTCTGCAGCAGCGCGTACTACGGCGAGCATAGGCTGATCCCGGAGGGGCGAGTGGCGGAACGACGTGATGTTCAGCAAACACAACTCGTCCGCGCCGTCCTTGTAGTACTGCTCTGCCAATGTGACGGGCTTTCCAAGGTTGCGAACGGCACCCCCAGTCGTAGCTGTAACAGTATCGGAGGCCTGTTTTTCGCGTACATCGTATTGATCTCCTTTTGTTACGAGGAGGTCTCCTGAGTCGTTTGCGCGGACATCCATACACGCGATGATACGTTTGGTCAGCTGGTGCTGGGGTTTAGGCTTGACGACGCGCGGTGGGAGAGTCGGTGGTATAGATGTCGCGCCAGGACTCGAAGAGTGCGCCGACTCTGGCTTTCGCAGCCAAGCATCGAGGAATGCTAAGCCCGCCGCGCCAGACTTTTCAGGATGGAATTGAGTCGCGAATACGTTCGCCTTGCGAATAGACGACATAAACAGTTCCTGGCCGTATTGTGTCGTCGTGTATGCCCATTGGGCAGCCGCTGGGTAGTGTTTCGGATCGTATTTGGCACAATATGAATGGACAAAGTAGTAAAATGTTGAATCGTGGATGTGTTCTGGGTCGTCGGAGTGTAGGAGATGCGATACGTTCCAACCCATATGAGGCACGGCCTTATCCGCATCATCGAACCGCGTTATGGGCAAAGGCACGATTCCCAATCCAGGTGTAGGCGACTCGGTGGAGGATTCGAAGAGAACCTGCATGCCGATACATATTCCAAAGTAAGGCCGACCTGATAGGATATACTCTCGCAGCGGTTCAAGAAGCCCTTTTTGTGTAAGATTTTCAATGGCACTCTCAAATGCACCTACACCGGGAAACACGAGAGACTAGAGAGAATTGAGGGCGCAATCATTATGAGGAGGAATTTCAACTGACCGTAGCAAGCTTGAAGTCCTCTGGACTGGATATCCAGGTGAATTTATGTCCCAGAGTAGACACCGTGTTGGCCAGACTCTGCACATTTCCAGCGCCATAATCGAGGAGGTAGAGACCCATCGAAGAGCGAACCAACAAAAGTTTAACGAGTCACGGCAGTAGGAGGGATTAAGTAACCGGCCGGCAATTATCACTGATCATCGATCATCACAAGCCCTGACTCCGCTTCGCTCTGTTGACATTAGCCATGATTGTGGATATGGCCGTGAGGGAATCGATAGCTGCCTGTGGATGACGCGCACCTCGCCAAACCATAGCCACAGAAGAAAATCCTTGCAAATACACAGCGAGTAAAGTACAGCATAAGGTTACAGTATGAACTCAAAATCACAGTCCAAATACATGCAAAGTGTGGGAGGAGGGAAGATTCAATTGCCAGAAAAAAAAGAACAAAACTGAGTAGCGGATACAAGCGTTGATTGACAGGATGTGTTGCAAAAACCAAAAGACAAGGGAAAGAGAAGATTAAGACGTGGACGGGACAGCATATACGCTGCCTTCTATACATGCAATGACTATAGTGCCTCCTTGAGATGGCTAGTGTACGTCGTAAAAGTAAAATGGGAATGTAGATTGCATGCACCGGGAGTATCAATGGAAAGGGAAAGCTCGGAAGAAGGAAAGGAAGAACAAAGACGATAGCATCTATTGCGTTGCAATTTTAACCATCTGCAGAATCATTGAGTACAGTACAGCGATTAGAATGCAGAAAACACAAACCTCTCTGGCCCAACGCATCGTCTTCTTTGTCTCAGAGTTCATGCGAGTTCTAGCACGGAGCTCGTTAGCAACCCATTGCTGCAAGAGAGCAGCCTTCAGCTGGCCGCTAGGGAAGCAATCGGCGAGGTCTCCAATGAGCCCACAGGACAATTTTACGACGCTTTCGGAGCGCTCTTCATCACTTAAAGAGTGGAAGATGAGCTCAAGGATGGCGTTCGCATACGGGAGCAGAATTTCCACTACCAAGCGATGAGCACAGAATCACGATTGAGAGCTCATACAAACCAACCTTTGGGAGTGTTCTTTAGACCAGTGACGATGCCGGTATAAGCCTCCAGGATACCCTCACGCAATTGAGCCACGTAGTCCACAAGGTCATAGTCAAGCTTCATCGAAATGAGGGAGAGCTGAAAATGAAAAGGAAAAACACGTACTGGGTTGACCTCAAGACCGCCCGCCTGTTTCAGAACGCTCATTGTTGTTTCAAGGAAAGGCTCGAAGTTTGGCCCAATTGCAAGCGCAATGTCGCCAAAACACGATAGAATAGTAATCTTGACGTTACGATTCAAAACTTCGCTTTGGAGGTTCTCGAGGAGGACCGTCATGAATGAGTGGGCATATTGAGCGCTTTGCTCGCCAAGAGCGCGGGATATGTCGCCAATAATACCGACAGCGACGGTACATAGTTGTGTGTCTTCGTGAGCCTTGAGCGCCGGGTACAAGAACGGCAGGAAGGCGCTGATATAAGGAGCGAAGGCAGACTCGAGCGCTAGAATGAAGAAGGTGAGCGACGGCGATATCGACGGGTTGCGATTGACTTACCGGAGGCAAGTGCGCCGACAACGAGGAAAGCATCTTCTAGAACTGTCGAAGTCTTGCCAGCTGCTTGGATTAGCTGTAAAACCAATGTCATGATACGGTCTGCTAGAGGCTGAATTCCATTTCCAAGTTTGCGCACGACGCACTGAACAGAAGACCTGTTAAAGGAAAGACAGATGTTGTGGAAATGAGCTTACAATAACGACAGAACAGATGTTGCTTTGGAGTTCATTCCAATTGTTTTGGTCGTCAACGCCGACGATTTGGTTCTACAAAGCTGTGAGTGAGAATTGATATAACAGGATAAACGCTACGACGTACATGCAAACCCAGAAGATGCTCCATTCGCTGGAGAATGGTAACGACGGTGTTTTGTACAACAAGAATAGCGTCCGGGGTCGCATGTGTTAAATAGGATGTCATGGCCTCGTAAGCAGCCGTACGATAGTTGGACTCATTCGATGCGCTATGGGAAAGAGTTAGCCCATAGTTTTCTGGAATAGGATGAATCCAACCTTTCAGTGACGCGAAGGAGTGCCTGTACAACACCCTCGTAATATGGTGACAAAGGCCCTGATTGAGTTGCCTCAGTGTCCTCCTCGTAGTAGACCGAGAACTGGTCTGCCAAGTTCATCAGCGCCCAAGCGCAGTTGGTCACGATTCTCGGGCTGTCAGACAAGCCATTCACGAGCGCAGATATCAACGGATGCAGCTGCATATCAGGCTTGATCACATTAATGAGCAGTTCACATATACGCCCAAGGGTCCAAGCCGTTGTGTCCTTGACATGAGTGTTGGCGTCGGTCATCATGCTAATCAGCGTGGGCAGGGCCTGCTCTGCGAGCGGCGTCAGAACTGATGGGTCGGGTCCTTCAAGAACCGAGCCGAAGGCCATAACGGCAGCTTCACGGTGATGCCAGTCTTGGTTGGTGATGTTGGCCTCGATGAAGGGCAGCACCGCGGGGACGATAGCATCTTGGACAGCACCGGACAGTAGGCTCAAACATGTCCCAGCAGCCATCGAGACGTTCCATTCGTCTTCGTCGGCATCTTCTTCTTGCTTGGTGAGCAATCTTAACAGAACTGGAATGATTTCTGGCAATGCGATCCGAGCAAAATGACGCGAATCGCGCTCTGGCTGTTCGCCAAACTCGATAGCCTTGGAAATAGATCAGCCAATCGGAATCGATAGAGCATAGACCCGCACCTCTTGTGCTTCAAGGCTAAGCTCAATTTCTTCTTCACAAACTGTCGACCAAAACTCAACAGCTTGGAGAGCAACTCGTTCATCAGCGTGGTTCATGCCAACGACCGTCAACTAGACAGAAAAAAGTATCAGCTTGGCGAGAAGAGGACCATGAAAAAGTGGCGCTCACTCCGAATAATGCTTGCTCCATGTAGAAACCCATTTTGTCATAATACAAACTCATAATTCGTACGAGACATTCAAAGGCGCCAACTTGAACAGAAACGGAGCCGCTCTGAGTAGCCTCGCATACAACTTGCATGATGTAATTACGCTCGCCCTAAACGACGGTCAGCAGCGGTCTGGAGCGCCGAATTGAACGTACATCTCTATCAAAATTGTCTCGTACGAACTCTAGAGAGTTGAAAAGAGAATGAATGGCGGCCAGCTGAACGTCGGGCGATGGTTCCTCCTTCCTGGCGCCATGGATTACTGCTGTTAAGATGTCGTTGGCACGTAGGCTGAGGATTTCGGGTTTCTGTAGAGTGCTCAATTAGACGCCCGGAAGCATTTAAGACCATGAAACGCACTATTGTTTCGCAGATAAAGCCGATAGTCTGTAAAGTGGCGATTTTCAAGTTGGTGTTGGGCTGGTTGTTGACGAAGCCGAGGAGGATAGTAATGAGTTCTGGCCATTGGTCCTGAGGCAGTTCGACTGCAGCGATGGCAGCGACGACCTGGGAAGCAAACTGGCCGGCCTTTAGATTGGGGGATGCGAGGGTCATAAGGGCATCCTGCTTGATCTTGTTCTTTGTGTTGAGGTCTAGACTTATCCAGCGTTGGCTGTACTCGGATTGCCGCGAAGATTCCTTTGTAGAGATGGTAAGAACGGTAAAGGGCCATCGAGAAGGAATAGTCGCACCCTGGCTGTCAAGGCATTCTTGAGGGCGAGCCCTGCAGCATTACGAACGTGGAGGGCGTTCGATTCGTCCAGGAGGACGGCAGAGAGCATGAGCATGTATTGGGGCTACAAAAAGAAAAGAAAAAGAGTAGACTGTGATTAGATGGGCTAGTCGACGGAGAGCAGAGGACGACGTGCGTAGTTTTCCCGGGAGGCATTCTCGAGCTGCTGGGTGGCATCCTGACGCGTATTTGCATCTAGATAAGAGAAAAGACGGCATTGTTGGCATTGTGTGGCAGATGGGACGCGCAACAGTAAACGGCTCACCTGGAGACAGGGTATTGGCGAGGAGGTCGGTTGCATTCATGGCTGGTGGCGAGAACGGCGGGTGAACGATGAGCACAAGACAAAAAAGCTTTTTTCAATGCCGTGCAGGACTACGGCGGCGGCGGCAGTGAAAGAGAGAGGAAACGATGGTGGTGGTCCAGGTGATGGGGAGCAAGATTTGTGGGTGCGTGACTTTGAATTTTCTCGCAGTGACCAACGACCAGGCTCTTTGACCTTCCATCACTCAGTTTCAACTCTTTTGTTACTCTTTGTTATCTGACTACCCCCATGGCAGACCGAGTCAGTCATTTCGTCTCCATCGGCAGCCTTGATGTCAACTAAAAGCTAGGGTCGTGGCTCAGCACCCAGAGGCGCCCGAGGCGGCAGCATAAGAGGCGGTCGCGGCACTCCCATTTCTTCAGGCGCCGCTCTAGACAAACCTAAACGCGAGGCCATCCTCGATCTCTCAAAGTATGTTAACGAACGCATCCGCGTTAAATTCACTGGTGGACGGGAAGGTACGCCGCTGCCTCGTTTTGCTGCCCTGTGTTCTCATTTCCGTCCAGTCACTGGCACGCTCAAAGGGTACGATCAGCTACTCAACCTCGTGCTTGATGAAGTCGAAGAGGAAATACTTGGTGCGCTTATAGAGATCGTCCTTTCTTGTGCTAACAGATCTTGCAGAGCCACAAATACACAAACGCACCCTTGGCTTGGTCGTTCTAAGAGGGCCAACAATAACACTTCTCAGTCCTGTCGATGGCTCTGAAGAAATCGAAAATCCTTTCCTTGCTCCCGAGTAGTTTCTAGACATAATCTTACATGTAAGAGATCCTCCAATACGAGCCTTGTTCTTTTGACGTTACTATACGCGTCAATCATTGTCCTTCTGTCTCCCGGCGTCGATCTCGACCTTCCCACAGGAATATCTCGCAAGATGGCAATGACAGTGCGATTTATCGGTTCCGACCTCACCTGCCATGTACTAGCAGGAAACCTGAAGGTGAACGCTCTAACAAGTATTTAAAGTCTCCTACTGAACCCAGATTGACAGGCTCAAGCACCAAGTGAAGTCTGTGATGATTCTTAACTTTCGGGGGCGTCACATACAAGTACGATTGTCCCCGCACTCTTCGCATCGCACTTGTTAATCCTCCTCTCGAGTAATTCACAATGTACGCGGGTGTTAGAGCGGTTGGATGTAGCATATATCGGACGGGATCAAGTGGAAACTCAAACTCTGCCACAATATCAATAATTCGACTTTCTCCTGAAGGATGAGATAAACCATTATGTAGAGTACACGCATGGGGCTCGTAGTGCCTTTTGGCCTACACCGAACTTCACGTGTGTTTCCTATCATCTGCATATCGACAGCATGTTGACCACGCTTTGAAGACCCCAATTTCGCTTGTTTTATGTTTGAACCGCTTAAAGGGAGGTGACTCTGAAACGCGATCTAAGCGTTCTCAAAGCCCGCTCTCCGCACCGTCTTACACGGTAGCGCGTGTGGCGAACCTTAATCGTTCGACGAAACTCGTCGGCACCGCTGTCTATTCACAAAGGCAAGGACATTCCTATCACCCTCTTGTTCTGAATTTTTGTTTTCCTTCAATGAAGGAGTAATTGTCGAATGTCAACCTTCATTTCACCTCAAAGCATATGTATCATTATCTGAGATTTTAAGCTTTGAGCATACTTGGACCTTTGCGGAAATAGAAGAGTGCCGTGACTTTCTCTTTGAGCGCATTCTGCCATAGAGCACAGCAATGGGTCCATATTCTTTAAATGCATTGACGCCAAAGACAAACGCGAGAAAGCGGCGACGTTTACGCGCATAAACTGTGGCGGTGCCCACGACCATTTTAGGAAGTCCTCTCTCGCACCTACTTACAACACGCAAGGCTTATCCTTGGCCACCGTCGCTGTCCTTGTCGCCCATAGCCGACGACGAGCACGAACAGAATGGCCTACACACAGACAATGAGTCCGCCCACGATATACCACGATGGCCAGTCATCGTCGGGGTCGCCGAGCCACCCTAGTCCCATACATGCACCTCGCCATCCACCCCGGCCGCGTTTTGTGGCCGAGCTTTCGCAATGCCTGTTCGACTTTGTAATTCAGCTATTACCGACGCCGGAGGAGATGGCAGTCAAGGAAGACGTGCGCAAATTGTTGGAGCGGCTTATTCGCACGATCGAGCCAGACAGCCGTCTGCTCTCGTTCGGGAGCACAGCGAATGGCTTCAGCCTGCGCAATTCTGGTGCGTGAAGCGCGTCGTGCATAGACGGGGGCTAATCAGGTTGGCCAATCAGACATGGATCTCTGCTGTCTGATCGATTCGAGCGAGAAACTCAGTGCTTCAGACCTGGTTACTATGCTAGGGGACTTGCTAGAACGCGGTACGCTCCTTTTTGTTTTGAATTGAAGAGAATTATTCACGAATAAGCAACAGAGACGAAATTCCACGTCAAACCGTTGCCCCATGCCAGAATACCCATCGTCAAACTCACGCTAGACCCATCGCCCGGGCTGCCCTTGGGCATCGCCTGTGACATTGGTTTCGAGAACCGACTGGCCCTAGAGAACACTCGGCTCCTTATGTGCTACGCTATGATAGATCCAACCCGAGTGAGAACGCTCGTGTTGTTTCGTAAGTCTTATCTGTATTCGTCTTGTTTATATGCTTATACTCGCATAGTCAAAGTCTGGAGCAAGCGAAGGTATTTATCTCGCTTATTAAACCGAACTTTCTACCAAGTATCTTCAGAAAAATCAACTCACCCTACAAGGGCACGTTATCCTCCTACGGATACGTCCTTCTCGTCATTTACTTTTTGGTCCACGTTAAGAACCCGCCCGTTCTTCCAAATTTGCAACATATGCCACCCCTTCGCCCAATATCAAAAGTTAGTCCTTATTTTCAGCATTTCGGTCCCATAATACTGACCACCTGTCACCTGCTAGGAAGACACACATCTTGGTGGCTTTAACACATGGTTCTTCGATGACATTGATCTCTTGAGACAGCGATGGCATTCAGAAAATACCGAGACCGTTGCAGAGTTGTAGGTTATCAGCACGTTCGTCGACCTCTAAACTGAGATTCTACAGGTTGATCGACTTTTTTCGCTATTATTCCCGAGACTTTTTGTACAACACTGGTGTCGCGTCCATACGCGCAGGTCTTCTGAAGAAGG
This sequence comes from Mucidula mucida, assembly GCA_015501055.1. Lineage (NCBI taxonomy): Eukaryota > Fungi > Basidiomycota > Agaricomycetes > Agaricales > Physalacriaceae > Mucidula > Mucidula mucida. The sequence goes on along the minus strand of JADNYV010000576.1, from coordinate 11,268 downwards.
AGAGCAAAGGATGGCAGAACGATGTACGTCCTTGTTACACATTTAATCCTTGAATTGTCTGATTGTACAATTTTAGCTGTCTAGTCGATACAACGATGCTCGGGAACGCAATCGATTTTGTATAGAGGTAATAACTAGCATGATCCTTCCGTTGTAAATCTCACGACCACACGTCAGGATCCTTTCGAAACTGATTTTAATGTCGCTCGATGTGTCACCAAAGACGGCTTGTATACTGTGAATATCTATTTTCTCTTCCACCTGATCGCACTAATGCCTGCCCATAGATTCGTGGGGAGTTTATGCGCGCATGTCGAGTCCTAGCCAACCGGCCTGAACGCGCCATTCTCACTCTGGCAGAGCTCTGTGATGAGCGCAAAGCCGAGGACTTGGTCTCTGCTCCCGGTCCATCCGGTCCCCGATTATCCAACTTCCCACCGCAAACTCCGTATAGTGTAGGAAACCAGTCGATGCGGCCAAAAGGCGCCGACCGCTTCTCACCCCCTACGAACTTTTCAGAACCCACTAGTCGCCCTCCTGTGTCAATAAGACCTCCTCCAGATCATATGGCACCAAAACGTGGAAAATGGACGAGCCCACCGCCGCCAGATGCCCCGCCTGCTGATCAGATCTTCTTTGAGGATCAACTTGAGAACGGTCTTGTTCTTGCCACTGCACCAACCAATGCTCGCGAACCCGAATCGTCACACAATGGCTCGTCGAGCAACAGTGAAATTTTCTCTGACGAGGAGCGATCCGATGCTGCCGAGTCTGACGATGTAATGTCTGTGCAGTCGTTTACGGAAGGCTCAACACAGCCAATGGGACCCATAGCGCGCCGGGCTTCATGGTTATTTCCTACGACAAAGGCAGGTCTCGGCCTCGTGGATTTAACGACGGACGCTCCTCCGCGATTGCTGCCGCTGCCCCGAGGGCGATTCCCTAAGCCTTCGCAACACTCCTCACCAACATCATCCAAAGTAACGTTGGACAGCCTTCTCCCTCACCAATCCGACGTCTCAAAACGTTCAACCTCCGGGCCCGCGCGCCCCATGAAAGGCTTTCCGTGGCCTCATAGCCCAGGTGCTATCTCCGTCCCGTTACCGCCGTCACCAGAGTCCCCCAGCGCGCAACACTTCTCCGACTCTGCTACAACTGTATATTACCAAACCGGTTCCAGGTCTCCCCGCTCCCATGTTCTATACCCCAATCTTGGATCTCACTCTCCCCTGCTTTCGCAATACCAACAGCATAATCACTATTCTATTCCTATCCCGCAAGATATTTATTCGTCAAGCCATGCTCCCTTGTTATCCTCGTTGCATTCGCACTCTCGCGAGGCGTCACATACCCCGACCGCGCACCACCGTCACGCGCACACGCACTCGACGTCGACGGTGACGGCGCCGACGCCTACGTCGCATACATTAACGTTCCAATCCTCGTCTGTAATCAATAGTGCTAGTATTCCGTCATCCCCATCATCATCTTCGCCCGAGAAGCTCAACGTGGGCGCTAGCTCGCCTACGCCCTCCTCCGGTTATGCGGCGTCCACCTCGCGGTCACCGTCTCCGTCTCCATCTCCGCCGCTGGAAGAGGAGAAAGACAAGGACAAGGATAAGGATAACCCGAATCCTTCGTCGTCTGCAAAAAAGTGACCTTGCTTTTCTATATATGCCATCTACCCCTCATCCTCTGTATACTTACGCGTAGTACTCTAACCAGCATATACTTTCATTAGAATCTTCGTAACAGCGTGCGTGCTTTGCTTTTTGGATCTGTGTAAACTATACGACTCGAAATACTATCTTAGTTTGGACACTTTGTGGAGCTGTGCTCGGCTATTTTGGACCGAACATGCCATCATCTCGAGACTCGCAATCATCTCGAGACCTATTTTTGCCAAGGAAGTCTCGTTTATGCGAGCATTTTACGAGAATCGGACCTTGTCTCCTCGAGTAGTGAGTAGTGTTTGTTCAGCGGAAGACGCGCAGAGAATGATGCGTTTCTTGAGCAGTTTCTTACAGACAAAAGGGACCGCCTAATGGCGTAGATCCGGCCTTAGATTTGAGGCCGGATCTACGTAAACTCACCAAGAAATCTATCATTTTCACCGTGTCTTTTGGGGAGCAAACATGTTCGTCAATGCTTGCACTTTGCGCCCTGGCGTTCCTTTCCATGCGTCTTCCTTTTAGCGCTACATGGATGAAGTCTTCATACTTCTTCTCCTCCGGTAGCTCTGCGCGTTTCGTTGTTTTTAAGAAAACGACGTCTGGACTGCTCGAAACAGTTACATGAGCACCGCCTTTCGTACGCTAACACTTACCGGTGCTATACTGCATATGTAACAACTGGTCAACACACTAGGACTGAGCTCACCGTTAGACGTGGTGTGCACTTGTTGAAGTCAAGTACGCCTCCAACGACCGAGCACGTCGACTGACGCTAGCTTGCGGACGGACGGAAATACAGGAAACGGGACGATGACTGCGACTTTCCATTCCCTGCATCGTGTTTTAGTTACATGCACTTAATCGGCTCTCCCTCCTCCGGTGAAACTTGTCGTTCAAGGGCGTTATTGTGAATTCAATTAGTTGTTTAGGCGCCTTGCGGAGTACTATCCTGCCTTTGACATCAATGGAAGCAGGGAGGTCGTGCCACAGGGAAAATGGTAACATTGAATCTGTCAACTCGTATGTCGGACTTGCTGATATACGATAAGTTTTTCAGAGCACTACATCACTTTCTCATCGCTCAACGCTCCCTACGAGAGTCGAATAGGATGGACTCCGATAGAGTCCAGGCGTCAAATCCTGAAGCGGTTGCCGAAAAATCTTCAACGAGGATGTCCATCGCGCTCGATGGTCGTGAAGACCACATTGCAGAAGACGCTTCTCAGACAGCGCTCGACACTGGGTTTCCTGGCAAGACGGAATCGGAGCAGGGTATGTTAATCTTCATCATTCCTACTAGTACTTACACCTGCTCATTTGGCACAAGGCGCACCTGCTCCTACTTCATCAACAACTCAAAAAAGCATTGGGCTGGAAAAGAAGCAAAAAGACACGGCTGGAGGTACGTTCTCCATCGCGATGGAGAAAAGAATGCGCTCAGTAGAGCCTTTCGTAGGCGCCACTAAGGCCGGCGACGAGGCACTAAAGACGCCGAAAGGTGCCGAGAAGAAGCAGTCCTGCGGGTGCAAGAAAGACGGGCGCAATCTCATTGTTTGCATTGATGGGACATCGAATCAGTTCGGCGAGAAGGTGCGAACTACTGGGGTTCTCGTAGTTTTGCTGAAAGTGTCAGAACAGAACTCAAATGTCGTCGAGTTTTATAGCCTCCTCAAAAAAGAAGAAGCCGATCAGCGAACTTGGTACAACAGCGGAATCGGGACGTATGCCAAACCATCCTGGAAATCACTCTCCTACCTGCGGCGAACCGTCTGGCACAAGATCGATATGGCGATCGCATGGTGCGTATGTTCGTTACTTGACTTCTTTTTGTAACAAGTATCTATTAGGAACTTTGAACACATAGTCTGTGGCGCCTATCACTGGCTGTCGGATAACTATGAGTCCGGGGATTGTATATTTCTTTTCGGTCAGTCACATCAGCTTCATAGGTGGTTCTTCATTCGATCTATTTGCAGGATTTTCGCGCGGCGCGTATCAAGTGCGCGTCATTTCGGCAATGATCCACAAGGTAAACACCTACTCCCAAAAATACTGTGGTGATAAGATTTCCAAATAGGTCGGCCTCTTACACAAGGGAAATGAGATGCAGATACCATTGTGAGTATGTCATACACTGCAGTGACTGTCTTCACAACATTCAGTGCGTTTGAACTATATTCCCGGGAGGAGGAAGACTCCAAGCTTTGCGGAAACTTCAAGAAGACGTTCTCACGTCAAAATGTTAAAGTACACTTTGTAGGCGCTTGGTATGTGGATTATTACACTGATATGATCTATAATGTTCAATTGGGACTTAGGGACACTGTGTCATCGGTTGGCGTCATTCGTGCCCGAAAGCTGCTTCCGAACACTACGAATGGAATGGAGCATGTATGCTATTTTCGTCATGCACTAGCACTAGATGAGCGACGCGTCAAATTTTTGCCTGAATACGCCAATGGTGGAAGTATGACTCGGAAGCCGCTCTCCCCAGTCCCTCGTGCTCGACGTGAGCGTCTTCACACGCTAGCAGGGCTCTTCAAGAAGTTCAAGGAGCCTGAATCAGCTCAAGAGCCACACAGCCAGCCGCCGCGCGCCTCGTACTCCACAGTTACCGAAACCACTGCCGACGTGAAAGAAGTGTGGTTTGCGGGCACTCATTCCGATATGTACGTGCAGCATGTATCATTTTTTACTCACGAACACTTATATTAGATCAGCGGTGGCGGAAATGTCGAAAATACGGATATGTCGCGACAAGTGCCACCTTTGCGATGGATGGTTTCTGAAGCGAAAAAGGCTGGTTTACGTATGCACGAAATTTGCAACGAACTTCAGTCACTGACGACGGTTGATGTCGTTGAGTCACTCACGTGGCCGTGGTGGTTACTCGAGGTGCTTCCTTTGAAACACCTTGCCTATACTAATCCGTCTTCTATTACTCAAAGGTAAGCTTTCCTTCAGCGTATTGTTCTTTGTTTCTCAAGATTAACAGACCTCATTGGGGCCGCGGCCGCACGATATCTGATGGCCAAAAGCTACATCTGTCCGTTTCTTTGACAATGGAGAGTTGGGTACCGAAAGCCCGCCCATTGGACACATGGACTAAGCCGACCGATCCATCAACAACACTTAGACATCGAATTGTTCAACTTCTTTCGGGTCCGAGGGAGAAATATCCGGAGTTTCTTGAATTCAATACGTATGAGCGCGCGCGCATCATGCTTTTGATGCGCTTCAACAACTCGAAGGGCCCCGACAACGATAAATACAACGATGAAGTACAAGTACAAATGCACTCAGATTCCCAATCAGGTATGTCGCACTCAATCCCAGTTCATTACACTGCTGGAACGAGGACTAGATCCACATTGGCGGGAGGAGCTACTCGACGCTCTCATCGACTTACTCTCAGAGCCTGCATCTCAGGATCTTGGCAGAGAAATTCTCGGTGCCTTTATTACGGAGCTCTCTTCCTTCCCTATTCAACGCAGGTCGAGGGCCCTTGTTGACGCATCCCGTTTGATCAAGAAGCTAGAAGCCGGGTCGGACGAGAAAGATAAAGAAACAGCCAGGAAATTCAAGCTTAGGTTCACCGTGGCTGCTGTGATCATACAGGTAGACGAGTGGGCGACCAGTACAGTATTATCAAAGGACGGCAAGTACATTTTCCATGGTACCTGGAATTCCCCGTACCTCCAAGTCTCGGACGCGCGCACCGGGAAGGAAGTAGCACGAATGCCAGCAATGGGCGACATCTCCGCAATCGCACTCTCGTCTAATGGTGGACGGTGTGTCGTCGGAGGGAGTACTCCTGGAAGTGGCGGCTTCGTTCAAGTCTTCAATTGGAATGAAGAGCAGCAACAACTCTCCGAGGCGGAGAACCTATCATTCAGAGACACTGCTAACTCTGTTGGTTTCTTACCAAATCAGGATCCGGACCAGGCGGAGGACATTGTCGCCCTCGAGGATGGAGAAATCCAGGTTTGGAACGCCAGCAAGGACCCCGTAAAGTTGGAAGGGCATACCAACCAAGTCGATCATATTGCGTTCTCTCATCAGTGTGACACTATGACAGCTTACAGTTGGGAAGCTAGAGAATTTCGTGTGTGGAAGACAGCGACCAGGAAGCCCATGCATACGCTCCCGATGAGCGTGGATGACTCCTGGGCTCTATGCATTGCATGTTCCACTAACGGAGCGCTTCTCGCCGTCGGCTCTCGCGATGGTCTAATACGGATATGGGATACTAAGTCACGGATGGAAAGCGGGAAACTCGAAGCACACAGTGGCTATGTGAGATCTGTCGGGTTTTCCCCAGATTCAAAACTCCTGGTGTCGGGATCTGACGACGGGACCGTTAAAGTTTGGGATGTCGCGACGTGCAAATTACGCGAGACGTTTGTTGGGCATGACGATTGGGTGCGATCCGTCGCCTTTGCTCCTGACGGTAAACGCATTGTCTCCGGCGGTGATGACAAAACTGTCAGAGTGTGGGATATCGAGGACATCATTCCCTCTATCGTTGAAGCACCTGCACCGGTAAGTCGCTTTTTTATCTCACTGGACACGGTATTTACTGTGAGCATATCCAAGGGCTTGGGCTCACTCGAGAATGTGTGGTGAGGAGCGGAAGGGCGCCGTCAGGTTACGCTTCCCAACCCATGTAGCCAACATGTAGCTATCAAGTCTTAAAATGATTCAGTATGTAAACCTTCAATGGCTTTGTATAAGTATCACAGGCGCAAGAGTGGTGCAGAATCAAAATCATGGGAGACAGTTCGAATGTATCGTGAAGTAGTAACGGCATGCTTGACAACTTGGACAGAGGGCAACTTGATTTGGCACGTACCTCGTATATAGAAGAGAGATTTTTCAAGTATCGCCACTGAAGGGATTGACATCGGCCACCTGACAATTGCCCGAGGACAATACGCGAATTTGAAGGGGTTGAGATGGCGTACCGAAGCGTTCAGGCCCTCTTGATCGCTCGACTTGCGATATCCAAGCAGACGCTCTTCTGGTACAAAGGTCGCTGTGTAACGAACGCTTACATAACCGATCATCTTCATTATGGCCCCCACTACGCCCGTCTTCGACGCCGCGAAAGTCAACGTTCTCTTCGTGCTCGGTGGCCCAGGCGCCGGAAAAGGTACTCAATGCGCGCGCCTCGTCGACGACTTCAATTTCTGTCATCTATCTGGTACATCTCCGCCTTGTTCGGCGCGTCCTCCTGCTCAACACGTGTCTAGCTGGCGACCTGCTACGTGCAGAGCAAGTCCGCGAGGGGTCTCAATACGGCGAGATGATTAGAACGTATATTCGTGAAGGCACTATCGTGCCTATGGAGGTTACCGTCAAGCTTCTGGAGAACGCGATGCTCGATGCTATGAAGACAAAGTCGGGCGAGGAGTGGAGCAATGGACGCGGTCGTTTTCTTATCGATGGGTTTCCTCGCAAGATGGACCAGGCTATAAAGTTTGAGGAGGATGTATGGAATTTCACTATACACGGAGCTGGACTGACCTCCTGAAGGTGTGCGAACCATCAGCGGTTTTATTCTTCGCGACAACGGAGGAGGTTATGGCGGAGCGTCTACTAGAACGTGGCAAGACGAGTGGCCGCGAGGATGACAACTTGGAAAGCATCAAGAAACGCTTCAGTATGCTACGCCCTCCTCTTTCCTTTTCGAAGCTCACATATGTTTAGAAACGTATGAGAACCAGACGATGCCCGTCATCGAGCATTATAGAAAGTTTGGCAAGGTCGCCGAGGTACGTCCCGTGGCATCACTTGCGAATCCTTGATACATCTTCTCTAGGTCGACAGTACAGTTCCTATAGACGACGTACACACAGCCACCGTAGAGGCTGTAGGGAAGGTTCTTGCTCAAGAATATGTTTCAAAGAGTACATGAACATATCGTATACCTCAATGAGCTATAATACAGATTCCTAGGTCACCTGCACGTGTTTCCTCCGTCGAACGAGACTGCATTCAAGCTCAGCGAACTGTGTTGCAATTCTGCAGCTCTTCTGTATTCCTTGAAGCTTTTCAGTCAGGACCGCTCAACTATGTTCAACGCATGCGATTGGATTCCTCCCCCGCAGACGGTAGTAGAGATCCTGGCATCGTATCAAGCCAGCATTGTTTTCAGCCTTTGTCTAAATCTTCTTGAACTCAACATTGAACGCTGATAAACGGATTCTCGTTACCATTGCAGTTTGGTGCTACTGTATCAGAATATTGACTCGTGTTACGCATGTACCAGCCGACTGTCAGTTTGTCGCCGCGAAATAAGGAACACCGGCGGTTTCTTGGAATGGACAGACCTTTGGAAGCGTCATGGTACTTCACCCTGCATCTCGTCTGTACATAAAAACAGTGGGTGATCCATTGCTGTTGCGATGTCAGATTTCGACAAAGTTTTTAGGTTGACTTTGGGCGAATGATTGAGCGCTTCAAGTCTCCAACACAGAATCACTGCTCAGCATGAGGCATTTGAGATCTCTGAACGTTGACCAACGATTTGTCTTTTCACCGCAAACCTTACGACCAGGTACTTTAACTCAAGAGAACATATTCTACCTCCCATGCATCAGCGCCATAAGTACTAATTTACATTCATGGATATCCCTGAAGTTCGTCGTACAAGGAAGTTACCTCGTCGTGTATTGTCATGTTAAGCTCTCGCAATCACTCCCAGCACACCAACAGATGCTCCGATGACCCCAACTACCAACGCCGCCCACACACCCTCCTGCCCCGCCCTAGCCGAATTCGGCCCATTGAAAGGAACATAATGCTTCCCCTTATCAGCAGGTTCATCCGGTTCAAAAAGCCCTCCAGTCCCGCCTCCAGTCAAATTTGCGCCATTTGGCTATATGCGCAACAAAATCAGAGAAGGTCAAAAAGCGAACGAAAAGTGTACACACCCCAATAGGCCGTGAGTTGTCCTGAAACGCGCAGGTATCAGACGTGCAGATACACTGGCCGTTTATTGGATCCCAGAATGGTGTAGAGCAGTTTCCTGGTACTACATGGAGCATAGAGTGAGTATGATTTTCATGATTGAGAGATGACATACATCTAAATCTCGCCTGCTGGCCATCGGGCACGACTTGCTCTGGATTGGGATCTTCTGGCGTGGGCGTCGTCTGCGGGCATCCGTACTGCGATATACGCGTCATCTAGCACATAACGCCTGAAGAAGCGACTCACGCAAGTGAAGAAAGGAAACTCTGGAAACGCGCAGTGGGAAAGTAGTCCATTTTCACGCTCAGGCATTCCATTACAAATGTTCTCCTGCACATCCGGCGTCGAGCAGCGCAGCGCGTCGAAATTATCTAACTGTCCCACGGGCGTTGGGTTTCGCACCCACGCGAGGAGCTGTTCCGTCGATACGATCCATACTTTGAAGTAAAGCGCGTCAAAATCATCTCATGAAACCTGATATCAAGCACGTACCATTCTGCTGCTCTTGCGCCCAATCTAAAAACGCGTTGATCATGCGTATCGTAGAGTTCGGGGAAGGCACGCCAGGATAATCCGTCGCAAGATGAATCGGGTGCGTGTACAGCCCAATCGGCTGGCGTTTTCCCTCGTAGTGCGCCCTAAACGTGGCCTGCATGTACTCAAGTGTGGCGGTATCGTCCGCTTCGGTAGCTCCGTTCGCAGCATCGCTAATGCCGAAAAAGTCAACTTATATCCAGACGCGGAAGAAACAGAAATACTGACAGCCACGGATCCATGAGATGCGGTCCCGCTTCGCCCAGCTCATCAAAGAAAGCGTACATGGGGACTTCCCAGAAGCCCGGAAGCTTCGGCTCGCCTTTGCAGGTTCCCTCTACACGCAGACAATTGTTGGCCATTCCGTTGTCGAGCGTGTACGGCCAATACGCATCAGAGTTGTCGGCTGTAACTGGAATGGAAGCAGAGGAGCTGGAGTCATACGTAAATCCCGCAGCGGCGAGTCGTCTGAGGGTCTCAACGCTGTAGTTGAGGTATGGCGCGCGGAAGCCTTGGATGGAAGTGAGCGGGATGCCGGCGAGAGCATTGAGCGCGATGAGGTTGCCGTTGATTTCCTCAATTGAAGGATCACCTTGATGCGTCATGCTGAAACAGATGCTGAAGAATATTGCTTGGACTGCGATATAGGGACGTACGTATGGTCTGCGATCTCGTTTCCGGCGACATACCAGTCTACTTAATGTGAGTATTGGGATTACAATGCGATTATGCCTGACCTGTGACCAAAGTATAGTTGGTATAATTGAGCGAAGTGAAGTAAGTCATCTTGGGCTGGCATCCATTCGGGTTCTGCCGGTGGGCGAGGAATTGGTTCACAGAGTTGAGGGTGTAAGATTGGATAGCATCGTCCGCGGTAAACACAATGAACATAGGCGTTTCGGACTGAAGAATGACATGTTAGCGGACTGCAAATGGTACGAGGGCATAAATAGATTCAAGTCCACGAATAGACGTCGTGCCCGCTTGAAGAAGAGTTGTAGTCCTGCGTGTGCGGGAGAGTACCTTTGGAGCGGGCGATTGCGCCAACGTTCTTCGGCATGCGTCCCGAACACGCTGAACGGCGCTCAACTTCGAAGAGACAGTGCCAAGATGCAATAAGAAAGACCAAAACGTATAGACACTTACTGGGTCCAAACCGCCTGGAGGATCTGTGCTCGCGCAGTGGCAATCCGGTAACTGGCATGTGGAGGCATCACAAGAGTACCCTGCAGCCTCGACGCTCGTGGCAGGTCCATCTATCTCACCGTCCTGCGCAAGTGCAAGTAGCGGTACCAATGACAGCAAAAGTGCAAAGTTCAGCATCTTGCACGCCCGAAAGAAAGATCAAGGACAAATGGTTGTGGAAGAAAAAAAGAGAGATTTGTGAGAGGTCGAGTGTTAAATAGTCATGCCCAAGGACAAGCATCCGAAGAGGTAAAGCCCAGCTGCGCGTGATGCAGGCGTAAACGACCCAGAAGTAATGGCGGCCGATTTCGCCCAGTTCGAGGACTTGTCCGCAAAGAGAATACGGACATGACATCGCGTAGTCGGACATTCGACGCGTTGGAGCTTGAGACAGAGCACACGGCGGGCCAGACTGACAGAGAGAGATCGCTTGAGGTGCCGGAGGGAGCGGCGTGTCACTTTTGTGGCGTCCAACTCGAGTTTGGGCCGCATTATACAAGCGATTACAAAGGTGGATGGTAGGGGAGCATCAGAATAGACCATGACAAGAAAGAAAGTAGTCTCAGATGATAGTCAGAACCAAAGTTACCAAACTACTCAGAAAGCAAAAGGATTAGTCAGCTATGTTCCCACGTATTTTGCTTCAACGTTCTTCTCGATACTCTTCTCATAAAGCAGCATGATTCCTACATAACAGAGGAAGCGATGACTGTTCTTGTACACTCTGATTTGAGTCCGGCCGACCGCGATATTATGAATACGCTCGCTGAACTATAATTGTACGTCCACAGTCTGCCCCTTGCGACAGACGAAGAAAAAGTACTAGGACGACGCAAACCCTGATTCCACTGCTAGTGTACTAACAATACAAAGTCTTCAAAACCAAAGACCGGCCCCTTTC
>JADNYV010000575.1:0-21344 GCA_015501055.1 Mucidula mucida | reverse complement strand
GTAGGAACAAATACAATAATGCACATATGAAAAGTTCATCGTCTATGAGTACAATGTTTTCGGACGATGTACCAACGAGTGCTGACGGCCACGACTACTTACTACTCGTCAGTTTCCGTGTCGGTCATTTCGGCCTCATTCAACCGGGAAAAGTTGATATCCAGACACACAACCCCTTACGCCAACTCGATGGAATGTTGATTACCCTAAAACATGAATCTTGTCTTGACCGCGTGTATTTCCGGCTGGCGGCGACCCAAAGAACGTCGGCATCAGTAATCTCTCACCATCCAGACGCCCGTTCAATGAAGGCGCCGTCATCCGAGTATTCATCACCATCATCACCATAGATGGGAGTTGACCTTAGCGAGGTCTTTCCATCCGGGTAGTGTAATAAATGTTTAGGTCAACTTTGAGCCCAAGTTCTCGACATGCGCTAGTAATGGTATAGGGTAAAGCCATTGGGCAGGAAGGTAGTATCATTCAAGAGCTGTTGAAGACCATCTTTGATCGTGTGGTCCTCGCCCTGTGAGGTGAAGATGGGGGCTACAACACTGTCCAACTCATCAAAGTAGAGATTATACATCAGGGTAACGCGCGATCCGGATACGACAGGCATTACTTCGTGTTCTATAGAAGGCGACATATGCAACCTTGGAGCTTCAGACGTGACGGAAGCGAGCAGGTGAGACCATTCAAGGTCTTCATTACGGAGCACCAATGTTCCTCCTTCGTAAGGTATAGGAAAGACAATTACTAGGGAGCCAAACATTTTTGGCACAAGGACTGTCCCAATGAGGTTTGAAGAAACCGCCTTTGTCTGGAGTCACCAAGATCTTGAGAGATCTTATTCAAAATTGGTGTACTCGCCAAGTCAAAGGTCATATCGAACTGCAACACATTGAGTTCATGAGCTTTACAGTATGTGGTGTCCATAACCGTCTCCGTTCCACAACCAAAAGGTGCGGCATTACAAAAGAGATGAGATGTGACAACTCATCATCCGTAGCTGAAGCTAGGTTAAGATAGCTGTTGATACTATTCAGAGGCAAACAGCATGGATTAAGAGACACACTTACAAAATGGACTTGTTGACATTTGAACAGGTACAGTAGTACAGATCACATTGCTCTGTGTTGGTTTAGATACCACTGGTGTATGACTCTTTTGTTAGAGCAGAACAGATTTGCACAAAGGCTGGGTGAGACATAATGGCCAGGTTGTAACAATAGGCTCGTCCCAAAGATCTTATAAGCTCTGGTTTCTGAAACCTCAAGAATAGCAAGTTATTGATCCCCCACACGTGATAGAGCAAAGTAGTGGTTAACGTCAAAAAAATGAGCAAGTGCTGCAGGATCTAGAGATACATTCCAACAGCACGCGCCTGTGAGGCGCATCATCAGAAGTTGAAAGAAAGAGTCAGAAGGTTTAAAATTTTGTTGCTGGCTGATAGAAAGCTCCATTCTATTAAATTATTGTAAGTCATAATGATTCAGGCTAGAGATGGACATGAGCCTATACTTGAGTATATTCATATTTATCTTGTGAATAACTCTTGCCCAAAAACCAGTATTCATAACTCTAGACTCTACTCTTATATATCACAAGTCTAGAGTATACAAATACTCAAGTATAGTGCAAGTATACTTAAGTATATTCACCATTTTATGCAGAAAGCTGACTTATTTAAGGTAGAAAGTATAATATTTAGAAGTATTTATTTAGAGAACTCTTGTTAGCTAAAGTAAAGGTAAAGCAGATGTATATTACTAGATTTAAAGTATTTGCAGAACTATTGCATAGAGATGCACTGATGAGGCTTGATAAGTATGAGTATTTGTGAATATTTATAACACCAAAGATAGATTCACTACTCACTGAATACTCTAGACTCTACTTCATGCACAAATATACTCTATATTCACGAGATGAGTACACATTTATTCATATGTATGTTTTATATTCTATACTTGTGTTCATCTCTAATTCAGGCTTTAAGACTGCATGATACAATTTCCTGAGGTGAGCCAAAAAGTCAAAGAGAACTTAAGAATCCCCAGATACTGAAGGCCAGAAGCAGATTTGTCGCCCTTGGAAATCCTGTTTGACACGGTCTGATTATCCACCTTTTTAGTTTGACCTCTATCATCCAAGTCCTTTATATGCGTAGATTACACACTTTAGGCGTGCAATGGAGAGAACAAGGTGCTCCAAGAATTTCTAGGTGCAGTCAAAATGTGTACAGATGGCATAAAGTATAAATCCCTAGCTATATTACTAGGTCCTTCAAAACTCATGTGTAGTACTATATTCCTCTTAAAAAGATTATAGTTTCTCTCAAGGATCATTTCCCCCTACTCAGTGACAAAAGGCTTCCCCAAAGTTCTTCGTCAGATATTGATTGCATTGTCAGTAATTTGCAATGCCTTGTAACAGCTATGAAGATTCATTAAAATATCCTCATTCCTATTCACCATCTTTCTGACAACGTGTTGTCCCTAATATTTAGGAGATTTTTTAGTAATAATGACCATTTCATTTACTCTATTCAACACTAGGCAAAGGTCATGTTTATGTGTCAAAGGTGTTTAATCTAATCACGGATAACAGTTTCCTGTGGTTGTTTATCAATGTTGACGGAGGCCACTACTATATTAATTGCATTAAGACACAGCTAACACACTCCAAGAACCATCTTTTGTCCATTCATCATATAGACACGCAAGTCCATATGCAGGAGCCGATCTCGTATTACCAGAAAGCTTTCTCGCAATCTCAAGCCTGAGACATCTTGCCTTAAAGGGTCTTCCTCAGCTTAGTGTTGCAAATGACTCAGCTTTGGAAACTTTGTGTTGTCAACAGCATCTACAGCAATATATTGGCAATACAGTCAATTATCCTCATATTTTGCAATCTGCAAGTTTGCGAATGGGGCACAATGTCCTGAAGTTTGGTCCACTCACTATTGCTAGCCATGCATACAGTAACAGCTATCTCAATGTCACTTTGTCTCTGTTGCGCTCCAACATGTTTGGTGGTGACATTGTACAATCAATGTTTAACGCCAACATATGTTCTTCCTGAGCCCACACAAAGTGCCCAGTGATCAGGTTTTAGCCCAAATACCAGCCAGATACAACTTTGTATCAGTCATCTGCTTGTTCTGAACTATTTACTGAGAACTCTTTTTCATCTGACACTGGTCTGCTGCCTCCACATGATGGCGGTCATTCAGGCTCAACACTTAATGAGCCAAACAGCACATTTAATGCTTGGGCCAGACTTACGGTCAACTACCTTTGACAACAACTTTGTCGCAGGCTGCTGCTCAGGCATTGTGGCCATACCACAGCACTTTCAAAGGACATCATCTAAATTATGAAGGAATGAACTGCCCATAGTGAGGAATTGTTAAAGACTTGTACTCTGTTTGCGGAGCTGACCATTGTAGTACTGTACTAACGCAACCGTTAATTTACATAACACGTCACAGGGCCCCGTGAAGTGAACTAATTCGGCTTCCATAACGCGTAACAACGGTAAATTTTGTCGGGATCAGCCCAAATGCGGAAATTTCGCGCGCTGGCCTCCGCGGCTATGGTCTATGGACCCTGGATGAACTACTGGTAATTTAGTTCACAATCATAACACGTAACATGCCGTGAAGATCCGGTCGTGTTAGTACAGTAGACTCCTACCTCACTGAACTCTGAATGTTCAGTCTTGTGGACCAGCCTTCCAGATGTATCTTTTGATGATGCTAATACTGACACCCCCTCTCTGTAAGTTCACACTCTATAAAAAGTATGGTGCCTTACCCTTTGTTTGAATTATAGCCCTTACACACCCAAGCATTTGCCAGCTGCAGCTGGCCCAAACACTCTTGCAGGATCAATTGTTAAGTGGTCTCAGCATGTGTTTAACCAATCAATGATATTGTATTCCTGGGGCATCAATGGATCATTGTTGGCTTTAAATAGCCCGCGTTAAATTGTCTTGCAAACACTAAGCTTCTACAAGGCACCCACCCAGCTTCCAACCTATTCTTTCAGCTCCTCTGATCAATCTTGGTAACAGTTGCCATCATTTTGAACAGAAGCATTGTTATCACACTAATCCAGTGTTGTCGCAAGACACTCATCACTTCTATGTCAACTAAGAGGACACATATGACCAGTATTGTTGCGGGCATATAGCCTGTCCCGACAGGCCTTGCCAAATATGTGAAAAATGTCGGACAAGAGGGATTGAATGCACATATATGTTAGCGACTGACTTTAGCCACAAGACTAAACCAGGTACCACAGCAAGAACTAAAGAAGAAAGTATTTGCGTTCGTAAGACTAGGCTAGGTCAGGTGTATAAACGAGATCGGAACTAAAGTACAATGATGCTACACTACTGCTTATTACTAGTAAGTCTGTGTTTAGAACTCCTTGTCCATACGTGTTCCGCTAGGGTTAACTCCACGCCCTTGACCCAGTGTTGTATGCTACTAGTCCGTGAAACCATTAAATACAAGTGGTAACTGCATGTAAGTAATAATACTGAAACAACCATGTGTGCTACAAGTGTTGGTGGTGTGTATACAATAGGGAGTTCATGAGGTATCGGCATGTATGATGTCATCCATGTGTTGGGCGTGTGTCCGACATGAGTACGGCTTTGGTAATGAAAAGGAGTATGACCGGTAACAAAACAGATGATGAAACAGTCCGTTGGTTGATAAGACAAGGCCCCAATAAGATATGATAAGATGTGAAAATGTGAAAATATGGCAATTTATAACAATATAATGGCTAGCAGAGTGCAAACAATCCATTAATTAATGACTACTCTCGCTTGTTTACTGATGTCGTCAGATATTCAAGTCCATGTCTATTTTACTTGCCTTATAACTTCTACATATATAATTGATTGGTCCTGGAACAGTTCTTTCTGTGGGACAAACAAGAGCACATTCCTTGGTGCTAAAGCCAATTTGGTGTCATAGGAGCCTCTCTGTCCATCACATTTCTTTGCCTTTTTCTGACAATCACACACTGCCCTCTTGTAAAGTCTCTATTCATCTGGTGGATCAACAGCCATTCTATTGTTATGGCTGCCCTGATATATGAGCCTGCACATTTATATTGTGCGTGAAGCAAGGCAGCCAAAGGTCTCTCCTCAAAAGAAGGATATGGTGCGGACCTAGGTAAGGCCAGCCTCCTTGGCTCAGTTGGCTAGAGCGCCAGTCTCATACTCTGCGTATGACCGTCGATGAACGGGCAATCTGGAGGTCGCAGTTCGAGCCTTGCAGGGGGCATTATGCTTTGTGGATAAATCTCAAAACGTTTTCCAGCCTCGTTTCTTTTTGTGTGCTTGTGACGTCGCGACTACTCGACACCTCTCGAGCGAGTCGCTCTCAGCTGCGTGCGTGGTCCAACCATATACCCTCTCTTCAAATAGCTCAAACTACGAAAACTCCTCGCAGAAAGGCTCAATAACATTTGTAGTACAACATTGATGTACACTACAGGACGTCTCGCGTGCTCTGTTCATCTGTCAATTCACTTTGGAAGCGGTCCTGATTCAAACACTTAATTCACCGAGAAGTCAAACAGAAGTCGAGTTGCAAGCTCACCTGGGCAGGTTCCTTTGAACTCCTGCGCGCCCTCACGGACGATGACACCGTTTAACGCATCGCCTCGGACCCTCGCCCACGTATCCAAACTACCGATTGTATCGTCCGCGCAGAACGTCGCCCAGAAGTGAACGAGCGTGGCCGTGCCTTGACAGATGCTGATCAACCGGAGTTCTTCGATGTACGAATGGTACGAGGCAATCTTTCCTCCACTAGGATTGGGAAATTTGGCAGGGATTTGACTCGTGTACGCGATCATAGCCTCGCCGTCGTCTTTGAACACTCGCACAAGTTTTTCGTCAAATTTATAAACCCTCGATGGGCCCCGCTGCGGGTGGCACCCTAGGTGTTGTCTTCGCCGTGGTTTGTACTGTTAACGATGCCCTGAAATGCGGGGGTTAGTAATATGAGGAGAACGGCACGAAACTGTACTCACATACCACTCGGCGTGATGGAAAGATCCAGTAACGTTCTGCATTCTATCAAAGGGCACGGTGTTTGACTTTCCGTCACCACAACGCTAGGATAGTAGCCTTCGGGGCACTTTGGGGTCGAAGCCTTGCTAGATGCTCGGAGTCTGCAAATGCGACCTTGCATCCAACGAGGAGACCGACGAGCAGGCAGGGCAGGCGATGGAACATTGCCGAGGATTGTTGACGATGAAAGCACACCCTGGTAGCCTTATATATTGTGCATAGTCGGACTTAGGATGCAGCCGAGCGCAATAGACACGTAGATGAGCCGATGGTTCTATCGCGCCCTTCCATGCTGATTCAAACTGGGCTTCTGCGTCGCTAATCCTGCTCAAGGGCTATCGGTCCATCCTTCTTGCCATTAGCTCGGCCGACTCGGAAGCAGGTAACACGCTTGACCCGAATTGACGATCAGAGTCTACATGTCCTCAACCAAGACATCAGTTGTAACGGTACTGAGTAGAAGATCTCCAGTGCAGTATGCACTCCATCAAGCTCTCTGGTGTCCTGAGGATAGGAATATGAAAGTTTGACCTGCGTGATCTTTGACCCCTGCCAATAATAGTGTGCGTCGCACTATAATAAACATTAAGGTGTATGAATTTGTCTCTCACTTCTAGTCCAAGTTCCAAGTGTCAACTAGTGACTTGGCTCTCCGGTCTCCAACTCGTTTCGTTCCCGAACGCCTGGACCTTTGAACTAAGAGAGATTGGAGATCGAGAACTGACAGCAACGAACATATGTACGACCGTTCATGAGAGAGGCATAATAGTCCATCAGACGTATATATGGCGCCGGGCGAAAGATGCAGATCAGCGAAGTGGACAGGAGGAAGTGCCGAAGATTCTTGCCGGCTCGCTTAGCGTAGCCTCGCTAGCGGTATTTGGTTAGGACCGAGCTTCTCAAGCTTTGTACAGAGTCCTGCTCAGTCATTTTAATATCAGGTTTGAGCTTGACTGACTCGGACACAACCTGGAAATAACATTTGATCCGAGAGGCTCGACACAATGTGGCGTTGCACAATAATAGATGTAAACAACGCGTAAACTAATCGTCCGACCTCGCTGAAGACATCGAACAAGTTCTGGATACGCTCCATGTTCCTCAAGTCGCTCCTCACACAACGGCCAGACATTATTATTTGAGAACGCCGAGCACTCAAAGATCTGCTTCCTGTGGGGGTGTGAGAAAGGCACCCGCCGAGATATGGCGCGCCCATGCTTACAGGCACAACAACTGTCAGTACAGTGCCAGGGTATGTTTACGAAGCGTCGAGCAAGCAGAACCATTGCGACGGTTGCATATCAATGTACAATACAGAGGACACCTTTCAAACATGATGCCTGTCCCGTTCAAATTCACTTCGGACTAAGCGGTCCTAGATCAAGACGCTCAATTTAGCGAGAAACCAGAGTGAGGTTGAAATGCAACTTACTCACGTGGACATGTCCCTTTGAACTGCTGCGCGCCCTCGCCGACGATGACGGCGTCCAGGGCAGAACCTCGTATCCTCACCCACGTATCCCAACTGCTGACTGCATCGTCCGCGAAATCCGCCACCCAGAAATGAACGAGGGTGTCAGCGCCTTGACAGATGCTGATCAATTGGAGCTCTTCAATATAGGAAGGGTACGAGACGAGCTTCCCTCCGCTGGGATTAGGGAACTTGACAGGAATTCGAGTCACATAGGCAATCATAGCCTCGGCGTCGTCCTTGAACACTCGCACGAGTTGTTCCTCAAATACAGCACCTCCGAGGAGCCCGCTGTGAGTGGCACCCACGGTGTTGTCTTCACCTTGGTTTGTAGTATTGGTCTGAGTCTGAAGAAATCATTTATTGACGGAGCAGGACGAGAAAGGCAGTGCACTCACATACCACTCAGCGTGGAAGAAGGACCCTGTAAGGTTGTACATCCTCTCAAACGGGACCGTATATTGACCTTCTGTCACGACGATACCCGGATAGTAACCTTCAGTACACTTTGGGTCAAAGTCGTCGTCGTCTGCCCTTGCGATTACAGCCGTACATCCAAGAAGGATGCCGACGAGTGAACAAAGCTGAGGGTGGAACATCTCTGGAGGGATCGTTTGCAAGGGAAGCGCAATGCTGATAAGCTGTTTATGTGGCGCAGCTCAGGAGAGCACGAGGTGGGTGAGTACGAGGTGGCGCCGAGGGCTCCGTCACCCTAGGACCGTCTTCTATACATCACGCGGTCCGATTCAACCGACTACAAATTCTCCCTGGCATTCGACGTACATTCTGTTTACAAAACATTCAAATGAGAAACGTGCCCCTCCTCGTAGGTCGACTAACTTGGTCCTGCGTGTGATTGCTCAGGTTAGCTGGGATGGAGGTAGACATAAAAGCTCACCCTGTAGACACGTTCCTGCGTTCTCGCCGACTACGACGGCGTTCAGGACAGAGCGCCAATACCTGGTCCATTCATCCCAACTGCTCGCTACATCGTCCGCGCAATATGTAGTGAACATATGAACGAGGGTGGCAGTGCCCTCACAAATGCTAATTAATCGAAATTCTTCAAGGCACGAGTGGTACGTGGAAACCTTCCTCCACTGGAATTAGGGAACTGGAGAGGCACTTGATTCACGTAGCCAATCAAGGACTCCGAGCTATCCTTGTAGGCTCGGACAAGTGTTTCATTGAACGCGAAACCCTCTGTGTTTCCTTGCCGAGTGGCACCTACGGTGTTGTCTTCACCTTGGTTCGTGCTATTGGTCTGAGTCTGTGATGCAGATAGTTAGTTATGCGACGAGAGAGGACGTCGTGGCAAAGTACACGTACATACCACTCAGCGTGGTGGAAGGACCCGGTAAGGTTATACATCCTCTCGAACGGTACGGTGTATTGGCCTTCTGTCACCACAATGCCCGGATAGTAGCCTGCAGGACATTTTGGGTCCAAGTGCTGGTCGGAGCAGGCAAGTGCGACCTTGCATCTAAGAGTAAGAAGGATACCAACAAGTAGGAGCAGGCAATGGAGCATTTCTGCGGATCGCTGGCAAGAGAAGCGCAGTCTAAGTCGAAGGCTTGTGTATCACGCGAGGTGGTGAAAGATGCAATCAAGCAGAGTGGTTCTGACGATTCTATGAATCTTGGGACTATCCTGTATACTTAACGCGTTGGAGCTCCGCTGATTACAGTCTTCTTGAGACTCGACGTATGATACAAAACAATCAAACGTGAAACGATATCTCCTCGTTCATCAAGGTAGTGCTAAATGTGAATGGTCAGGCTCACTTAGAATGACGTCGACACACATACTCACCCTGTGGACACGTTCCTTTGAAGTCCTGCCCGCCCTCGCCAACTATAATGGCGTCTACCACGACGATACCTGTCCCACCCATCTCAAGCGTGCACCACGTCGTCCCCACAATATACAACCCACATATGGACGAGAGTAGCAGTACCCCCGCAGATGCTGATCAACCGCAATTCTTCAGTGTATGAAAGGTACGAGACCACCTTCCCTCCGCTGGGATCAGGGAATTGGATAGGTATTTCACCGACATAGGCAATCATGGCCTCCGCATCATCCTTAAAGACGCGGACAAGCCTTTCCTCAAACGCGAAACCTTCAGTGTCTCCTGCCCGAGTGGCGCCCACGGTATTGTCTTCACCAGAGTTCGAGGTATTGGCCTGATTCTAGATGCAGGCGATTAGTATGATATTGGTAGAAGAGGAGGAGGTTATACTCACATACCAGTAGGCGTGGAAGAATGACCCAGTGAGGTTGTATATCCTCTCGAAAGGTACGGTGTATTGACCTTCTGTCACCGTAACTCCCGGATAGTAGCCTTCGGGACACTTGGGATCCTTGTCGGAGGCGGCAAATGCGACCTTGCATCCAAGAAGGATACCGGGGAGTAAGAAAAGCAGGCGGTGGAACATTGCTGGGACCGTTTTCAAAAGAGCAGAACATTGATAGACTTATATACACTGCGCAGTGCCGGGACAAAGAGGCCGTCGAAAGAGAAGTGGAGAGGGACCGAAGGTTGTAAATATGATCCTTTTCGAGTCAGATTCCGGCAGCGAATCCTGTTCTTGAGCGAGAAGGTCGGTCGTGATGCCGTAAGTCGTGAAGATTGCCAAGCACTAAAGAAGACGCAAGACGTGAGATATTCGGAGACAGAGAGGTCCAACTTTGCGGGGAAGCTGTGTTCAAATCACTGACGAATTGCCTTTCACTTTTGTCCCGAGCTGAACGCAGAGGAATCTCCCTACGCGTATCATTCGAGGTAAGAGACCTCATCTGTGAACCTCATTCCAGACATGGTTCTGTGAATGCTCAGGTTAGCTTCATCGAAGTTGACATGCAAACTCACCTGATGGTCACCTTCGTTTGAACGCCTGCGCACCTTCGGCCACAACGGCGTCCCAGCATAGCGTCGAAACCTTGCCTACTGATCCCAACTTTTGATCAGAGTGAAGCATGACGAACAACGTCTATGGCTTTGCCGCTTGGCGACAGCCTGAGATGCGGGCGATTACTCGTGTGGTGTACTCACATATCACTTGGCGTGGTGGAATGACCCCCGTACGGTTGTACATCTTGTCGAACGAATGAGGCAAAGGCTCCTCGTGTGATACTCGGAGTCGGCAGCTTGCATCCGACAAGAATTGCTATGAGGGTAAGAAATAAAGCATTCTAGGACTGTGAACGAGGGAGGCACAGGAAGTCCAGTACACTTAGAATCATGCGAAGGTGAAGGATGTAACCTAGCAGATTATTAAGCCTAAAAATTGATATTGCGCGCGCCTTCAATGCAGGAGAGCTGCCTTGGGTCAGTAGCGAGGATCTGGAAAGCTAAGGCGGCGGGCGAGAAGCAGCAGAGTACTCATTACGCGTCTCTTACCTTGCTTCTCTCAAAGATCCGCAGATTGTCGTCACTCGGTGAATGACCGAAACCGACTCCGAGCTCCGCGAAGTGCAGACATCGGGGGCGCGCGCTCCCTTTCTTGTGGCTCGGGAACATCATTGAGTGCGTCAATGTGGCGTGTATTGTGCTCGATCCAGGCTGCAAATACTGATAATTGTTATGACTCCGCACCCACTCTGATCCCTTTGCTCTCCAGTAAGTCGACGAGCTCGCCTCGCTCATGCATAGCCAGAACATCATCCGCGCCGCCAATGCTCTCGCCGAGTACCAGCATATTAGGGAACGTTCCCCGTCCAGTAATACGCGTGAGAAGCGTCTTGATCTGGGCGGCGTCATCACGCAGATCAACTTCAATGACGATTGGTGGCGGCGATAGTGGTTGGACTGGTGGTAGAGACGCAATATGAGGAGGAAGGGGCGGTGCAGGCGATGGATATTGGGGAGAAGAGGGTGAGAGCAACAACGCCTTTAGTCGGCGAGAATAAGGGCAATACGACTACTGGCAAGTCAGTTACTTTGCTCGCGAACAGATGAAGAGCAACACGCCTTGCTGAATATCACCACTGGATACTCAGTGTCTATTCTCTGACGTTCTGCCGCCCAATCCATGTCTCCACCCTTGCCGTCCCCATCCACAGCGTATACGTGCATGTCCACTGGTTTTGTGGGGTCGTGTGTGACATCGTGGGCCAGCGTATGCTCTGCGTTCCCCGTAACGAGATGTATGACCCCGTATATTTCCGGTACGGTCGTCTTTCGCCGTAATGTTATAGCATCAAAGTACGACGAGGTCGACGTCGGTGTGAGAATATAGATGAGCGCGAGAATAAGCACAGTGAGCAGAATAACGGGGCGTTTTGGAATGGGCGGCATGGTACAATGAAATTTCTGCTCTGTTCGCGGTTGTCGATGGGGATGAAGGGGATGATGGTAGTGGAGAAGGAAGAAGGTACATACGTGGAGGTGGCGGTGTTACCGACCGGTGATGGTTCCTGATATAGCTTCTCTCCTTCTCCCAGCCTTCTCCGTTTCAACGTTCAACGGTTCAGGGAATCCACAAGTAAGAGCTGTTACCTGTCGATCTGCTATCAATGTCGTACCCGTTCTCACTCCGTCACCCACAGCTGACTCTCCTGACAGACCTTCAACAACTCCTGCTCGATCAGAACGGGTTTCCCCGGATTGGTTACTTATCAGTAACTCACCTCCGCGTACTTGCGCCTCAACTCTACGCCGCCGTCTCGTCAAAAAGAAATTTCTAGCATCGATATATCAGCTTGTGGTCTGAATCGTTCAATATAACAGCTGCCTATTCTCACGGACAACGCGTGGTGGCTACCGGCATGCAAAGGAAATTACCTCTTGATTTCTTCAGGCTCTCTTTCGCCCGGTTCACCACATTGTCCTCCGCGTGTGCTTGTGGTTCTCTAGAAGCTCCCGTACAACATCTCATCGTCATGTAGGGAATTTTTGGCTCCGACCTATCAAATGCACAAGCCCCCGTTGACAGGTGTACGTTATAAGATGAGGACGGTATACCCCTGCTCGTCAGTACCTGGCCTTTATGACCCACATTGGATAGAAGTACCAATTTGTCGTGCGACTCCTTCCGAATCCCATTAATCAACTTGTTCGAAGATCAAGTCCCCCCCGGGCCAATGAAAAGCGTCTGGGCCTTCTTTGAGGTTCTCTTTGATCGGGACCTTCGGAGACCGATAGCCTCGTTCTGGTCATTCAAACCTCGCCAAGGGAGCTTCCGTCATACTGGCTGGGAACTTTTCCGACGGCAAACTCATAGAAATTACGATCTGTGACGCTTGGCGATCGTATATAATCTTCTCTCGTTGCTACATAGATGTGTCGTTTCAGTCCGGCACTTCATGGCTTTGCATTCTTTCCTCTTTGTGCTCTCACTCGCAGCCCTGGCCTGGTCTTTCCCCGAAGTCTGTGAGACTATTGCGGACGCCATATCAGACTCAAGCGATGTCTATTATCCTGACTTGCTGGGCACCATCATAGGGATCAACCATTATGAACAAGATATACATCACTGGGCCTCGTCTAGCAGCCAGTGGTCGCTGTGTAGCGTCCAGCCTGGTAGTGCCGAGGATGTGGGTATAATTGTAAGTTTTCCATTTTTGGGTGCTTCCTTCTTCGTTACCAAATCTTCTCGCGTGCAGCTCGGTATTTTGGGGTCGAATAGAACTGCGTTTGCAGTAAGTCCAGCTCTCTATCATCACTATTCAGCGTCTGACATTTCGTCCAGGTTAAGGGAGGCGGACACGCGTCTAATCCCGGGTTTTCGTCAACGACAGGCGTCCACATCTCGATGTCTCGTTTCTCCGAAGTGACATATGATGCCGCATCGCAAACTGTCGTCGTCGGAGCCGGTCTCATCTGGGATGATGTTTATTCAGCTCTAGAACCACACAATGTAAACGTCGTAGGTGGCCGAGTGACTGGTGTGGGTGTCGCCGGTTTCACACTGGGAGGAGGTACGTACGCCCCATGTCTGCGAATTGACACAGCCACAAGCCTCAACCATGCGGTTATAGGCTACTCGTGGCTTACGAATCAACGAGGATTAACCATTGATACCGTCGTCGCGTTCGAGCTTGTCAAACCTGATGGCAAAATTGTGGACGTCACGCAAAATTCTAACCCAGATCTCTTCTTCGCACTGAAGGTATGCACTCCGCATTCAGCACGTTGCGTCGATTGATTGATTTCGATCAAGGGCGGACTCAATAATTTTGTGAGCATATGCAATCCATTAAAAATCCGTGTATTGAAGTCCGCGGCAGGGTATCGTGACGAAATTCACTCTTCGGACGTTCCCGCAAGGAATGGTCTGGGTATGTCATGACTGACGTGTTGTTCGGAAGTTACGCTCATTTTCTGGCAGGGAGGCTTGATTACTTACACATTCGGACAACTCGACGAAGTCAATGCAGCGGCAGCGCGGTTTTCGAGCGAGGTTACTGATCCTAAGGCAGGCATAATAACGACGTACAACTTTCTGCTCGGACAGGTCAGCTTCGATTTTAATACCCATGCGACGCGTAACCTAATTGTTTTTCCAGCCTGGTGTATCGCAGATTCTATTTTACGACGGTCCAACGCCACCTGATGGCATATTCGATGATTTTCTCGCCATCCAGCATTTTACGAAAGATATCGACACGAGAACATTCTTGTCTCTTGTTTTAGCCTCCCCTGCCAACGCCACGCAAGGTACCCGGTCAGTTCTTCATTCAGTCTTATCTTTATCTCGAATCTCACGCGTTCATCAGCGGCATTTTCCAGACCGTTCCTCTCCTGGCTTACACGCCAACGTTAATCGATGCTATTTTGAATGAAACCACGGTCAGTTGAACTCTCCTAGACGCGTAGGACCTACCAATTATCTCACGGCGCGCTTTGTAGTTCTGGGGCTCGAAGCTTAGCTGGGCCTCAGGCTCATTCATATCATACGACGTCGAGCCATTCTTACCAACTCTATTCTCATACAACACTAAAGCCACCGCGTACCCACCCTCGCGATCTGTCCCGCTCCTTCCTCTGAACTTGTACTACGCCTGGACGCTTGACGTTGCGGACGACCTCTTCCACGATTCCATCAAGAAGAGCGCAGAGCAAATCTACAAGGTAGCTCTGTCCGAAGGTCAGAAAGACATCGTGGGTGCAGCACTTTACCCCAATTACGCTATTTTCGATACCCCGGTGGAAAGTATTTATGGGAGCAACCTTGATCGTATGAGGAAGGTCAAGGCAGCTGTTGACCCAGATAATGTCATGGGACTGGCTGGGGGGTTCAAGGTTTGAAGGTTCTTGTAAATGGAAGTAGTATCCAGTCATATTTTTCAGAATCGGTTCCTCTGAGCTTCATTTGTGTTGGGAACAGTCGGTGTTCAAATAATATGGGTCCTTATGTATCCGTTCTTCCTGTCGAGCCACTGTCAAGTCAAAATTCGATGGCCGGTCTGAAACGAAGGCGCCGTCAGCGTGAACATGTCATCCCGATTGGGAATCGGCGCTTTGCTCATGATCATGGGCATTCGATTCTGAGTCTCCCATCCTTCGACCCGGCGGTTGACTGAATCCGCGTTACTAGAATGATCTCACGATTCGCCTTCGTTTATCTTGAGCGGCGCGTTTGACGGTACCGTACACTACTCACGCGCTCGACCGTGCCTATCTTCGCTTCTTCCTCTCTGGCATACGATGACACCTTTTTACGCGTCGGACAAGGCCTCTAATTTGTGATGAAGCCGGCCCTACGTTGCCGTACGGCGAGGTCTGTAACGCAGCTGGTAAGTACTAGAATAGCTAGTCTTCCCGCGCCTCACCTCCCTATCATCACTAATGAATACTAGTATGATGGCCATCTGACAACTCGGTTAGCGACCTTCTATAAGAGGCCGGCATGCTTACCTTGTCACTCTCATGGCTCAAATCCACTTCCTGCTCGCTTTATCTGCCTTGATTGAGACCACCGTTCAGGCACTACCAGAAGCGTGTCAGCTCATACAAGATGCTATCTCCAATTCTAGCGCTGTTTCTTATCCAGGTGAGCGCCTCAGTCTGAATCAATAGAGGTCGCTGAGGTTGTTATTCCCTAGGCTCAGAGAACTATACGCGCGATGTTTATCACTGGTCTGAAACTAGTATGCAACCGTCTTTATGCAGTGTTGAACCAGGGACGACAGAAGATGTTGGAAAAGTAGTCAGTCCACTTCCTTTGTATGTGCTCTTAAATTCACGTCATCCCAGCTTCAAATTCTTGGCTCCACGCAAACTCGGTTCGCGGTAATGTGCTCCTCTCGTCTGGCTTAATGGCATGTATAACTGAACAACCTCATCGCAGGTCAAAGCAGGCGGACATGCTACTAATCCAGGTTTCTCAGACACGGATGGTGTGCAGATAGCATTGACCCGATTCTCCCAGATTAAGTACGACGCCTCTTCGCAAACGGTGGCAGTGGGCGCCGGTCTGCTCTGGGACGAGGTCTACGATGCCCTGGAGCCTTACGGTGTTAACGTAGTGGGCGGAAGAGTTCCCGGTGTCGGCGTCGCTGGGTTTTCTCTTGGGGGAGGTAGGTACCTCATGTTCGGACTTTGGGACAACGCGTTGACACATAGAACAGGGTATTCGTGGCTCACAAACGAACATGGCTTGACACTTGATACCATTGTGGAGCTTGAGCTCGTCGAGCCCAGTGGTAGGGTTTCTAGTATCACGCAACACTCCGACCCAGATTTATTCTTCGCTCTCAAAGTGGGTTCTTCGACCAAGACAACACTATACGAAATATGATGGTCCCCTCTACTAGGGCACGCAGAACAACTATGTAAGAACATCGGCGGCTCAGCTGAAAACTGACCCTAACGCTCTTCAGGGCATTGTGACGAAGATTGTCTTTCAAACTTACCCTCAAGGTCAAGTTTGGGGCGGTTCGATTTCATACAGTGCCGATCAAGTGGCTGCTGTAAACACTGCTCTTATCCGCTTCTCTCAAGAAGTCGCGGATCCCAAGGCCGCGCTCGTCGTCTCTTATGTTTTCGTGGCCGGGCAGGTAAGCTGATAGCCATCTCATTTCTGTATGCACCCAAACATGCATCAACTACTAGATGACTGTTGGCGTACTGATATTCTACAATGCTGCGACACCTCCAGCTGGACTGTTCGACGACTTTTCCAATATTTCGTCAACTGGAAATGACGCTAAACGCAGGAGTTATAAAGGTCTTGTCGCATCCTTTTCAGCCTCTGGTGATCGACCGAATAATCGGTAATACCCATCTTCAGTTCTAACGCCTGTTTAGCTAAACTAGGGTATCCTCAGAACAACATTTCATACGGTCCCCATAATGGAACATTCGGCGGCGGTGCTGGATGCTTTCGTAAACGAATCCATGGTGGTGACTTCACTGTTTTTATTACCCCCTCATTGTTGACGGAATTCTGAACAGTACTGGGGTATGCGTCTTTCTCAAGATTCACCCGATGCTGTTGTGGCATACAGTATCGAGTTGTTCCTGTCCAACGTCTTTTCGCATAATACCGCACCGACGGCGTATCCTCCATCTCGCCAGGTCGCTCTATTTCCGGATATCCTGGAATTCAGTTGGTCCTCAAAGGAATCAGACGGCCTATTTTTTGAAAGCATCCGTCAAAGTGCAGCGCATCTCACGAACGTCGCTGTGGCTAATGGACAGGCC
The DNA here is from genome assembly GCA_015501055.1 of Mucidula mucida. Lineage (NCBI taxonomy): Eukaryota > Fungi > Basidiomycota > Agaricomycetes > Agaricales > Physalacriaceae > Mucidula > Mucidula mucida. The sequence goes on along the minus strand of JADNYV010000575.1, from coordinate 4,125 downwards.
GGCGTTCGTGACGCATCTTTGTATCCGAACTACGCGCTGTACGATGTCCCCGTCGAGAGGATTTTCGGGAATAATCTGAAGAGGCTGAGGGATATTAAAGCACGCGTGGATCCACGCGATGTTATGGCTCTGACTGGAGGTTTCAAGCTGTAACTTTTGCATCTATTTTTGAACGCCACATGGTTCTTTGCCATCTCGGGGCACATCTCCCGGCAGCTTAATGTAGGTATGAGTTTCATGACAATCGCAGATTCAGGAAACAAAAGTGGCCTAGAGGGCATATCGGAGTGGCATATTTCCGGAGAGCACTGGGCGACTTTCTCAAGTCAATGTATTGCCTCAGATATCATTCGGTGGTCAACGTTGCGGTAAATTCCACTGTACCAGCGCTCTATTCTGTTTAGTCGTCCGAGCTTGACCGAATAAAGACTGAAGGCGTAACCGACACTCCGCTCGGCTGCAGTCTTCATCCGACTCTTCAGAATATATAATCCTGCTTGACTACTTCGTTTTCTCGTAAATGAACCCCGGAATGCTTCGTCGCCTGCCCGCTTTACTTGTTCTCCTTGGATGCAAGGTCGCACTTGCTGGTTCCGACTTCGACCCAAAATGCCCCGAAGGCTACTTTCCGGGTATCTTGGTGACGGAAGGCCAATTCACAGTACCATTTGAAAGGATGTACAACCTCACCGGGTCTTTTCAGCATGCTGAGTGGTATGTGAGTATGACCTCCTCATCTGTGGTCATATCAGTCATCGCCATTCCAGACTTTCGTCAATACAACGAACTACGGCGAAGACAACACCATAGGTGCTACTCGCCAAGGAGGCATGCAAGGTTTCCAGTTTGACGAAAGACTCGTGCGAGTGTTCAAGGATGACTCCGAGGCCATGATTGCCTACGTGAACCAGATACCGACGAGGTTTCCTGATCCAAGTGGAGGGCAGGTGGCCACATACCATTCGTACATCGAAGAGTTCCGGTTGATCAGTATTTGTGAGGGCGCGGCCACTCTCGTTCATTTGTGGGTGGCGTATTGCGCAGACGATGTGGTCAATAGTTGGGATGCGTGGCGGAGGATCCGAGGTGATGCTTTGAATGGTGTGATCGTTGCTGAGGGCGCGCAGGAGTTTAAAGGAACGTGTCCACCAGGTGAGCGTTTATGTCCCGTTCGGTCCAAGCGTGCCTGAGCATTCACATGTAGGATTGCTCCAGGACTTGTAATGTGAACTTGAAGAAGGAGATCTCGTGTCGTAGTCTGTATGATATGTTGTGCAGTAGTAGAAGGTACAAATTGATGGAGCGGCCATTCGGCCGGAATCGTGACTTGCAACGTGAGACTACAAAGACAATAGATCCAGACCCGTACATATTCTCAATCGATTTCTCTTTTCCCGATGCTAGAGCTCGCACTAGTACTTGCCTGATGCATGTGTCGTTATTAAGCGACTTGACCGTTGACGGGTTTGAGTCGAACACCGGCCTGAAGTAAATTTCTACTTGTGCGGTTACTTCGATGTGATTGATAGGATTGACACAGGAAACTGTAGGACAGTTAGATGCTCAGCAGAGCATTAGCATCCCAGGTGCGATCTGTAAAAGCAGGGGAGCAAGAATTTCGGAGTGTATAGTCGCGGCCGACGGCAGAGAAACGTATTGGAAAACCAAGACTAGAGTCAACTGAATAATGAGTATTTTTTCTCACAATCCTATTTCTTTTGCATTGCGTTCGTTGGATATCACTGTGTCATCAACAGGTGGCGAATGACTGCTAGAAAAGCTTACCCGCACGCCCTTCATAAGCCGTTAGGAGAGAAATCGGGCGATTTTCTCAGCCGCTGAGACAATCGTGCTTCTTTGGCAGCCTCCTAGATAATCAGTATATTGATGGCCTGGCAAGCACAAGAAGGAACCCTGACGAGCGGAGGTTCACTGTCTCCGGCTGGGCAAGATACCGAGGAAATCAGGTTTCCTCGATAACCTTCCAGTGGGCTTCTCGAGGGAAGACCTCATTCTGAAGGCGCACGATAACGTGACGCTGGTTGTTGTCATGATTCGGATCATCGGCAGACCTTTTCCTTTTTAGTCCCACGTTCCTTCCGTCAAGCGCAGTAACTTCAGCAACCCGATAACAGTCTGCAGGGGCAAAGTTGCCTTGAAGGCTTAAAACACATTTGCGAGCGGGGAGGCGCGGGGATAGTGAGCCTCACTCAGGTACGAAGATCAACCATAATATTATGGTATTTTGGGCTTTGTGCGCCTCCGACCAACAGGGTCCGCCACAGACCGATCCTAGAACATTGTACATATAGCTTGCATGAAGCTTTCACCATGGTTGCCTTCCAAACGTACTCATGCCTCGAGTACTTTTCTTGGTGGCATTTACACTGTCTTGGACGGCGGCTCAGGCTCTCCCGGATGCAGATGCATGTCGGCTCATAAAGGATGCGATCTCCAGCTCTAGCGACGTTTATTATCCAGGTAACTCTCCACCTTGATTGTTTGGCGTACTTAGTGCTGAGACTGAAATTTGACCGAAGGCTCGAATGATTACACGAAAGATATCTATCACTGGTCTGAAGCATGTATGCGACCATCCTTGTGCAGCGTCGAACCTGGGACGTCAGAAGACGTTGCAAAAATTGTTTGTCTTGTTTTCTGTATCTGCGGGTTCATTCACTTCAATTGGCTCCCCCTTAGCTTCGAATCTTAGGTTCTACGCGAACCCCGTTTGCCGTAAGGCTTTGCGCTCCTCTGCTTTGACGCGTCTTAATCAACTGCAGGTGAAAGCTGGCGGGCATAATGGAAATCCAGGTTTTGCGGACACAGCTGGCGTTCAGATAGCGCTTTCCCGGCTTTCAATGGTTGAGTACGATGCTGCTTCCCAAACTGTCGCAGTTGGTCCCGGTCTCCTCTGGGAGGATGTCTACGCTGCTCTTGAAACGCATGGCGTCAATGTGGTGGGCGGAAGAACTCCCGGTGTTGGTGTTTCTGGTTTCTCTCTTGGTGGCGGTATGTGTCTCTAACCACAGTCAGAGCATAAGTGACAACGGGAACAGGGTATTCGTGGCTAACGAATCAGCACGGGTTGACCATTGATACTATTGTGGAGCTCGAGCTGGTTGATCCTACTGGCATGATTTCTCGTATTACGCAGAAATCTGACCCAGACCTGTTTTTTGCTCTCAGAGTGAGTGCCATCAATAATACGAAGTCCAATACTTACCTGAAAGCTAGGGTAGTCTGAACAACTTCGTAAGGAGTTTGTGAAGGGCTCGAGCCCAACTTGATGCTAAAGGTCGCAATAGGGCATTGTAACAAAGCTCGTTTTCCAAGCGTATCCGCAAGGTCAAGTCTGGGGCGGTTTGATCGCATATAGTCTTGAGCAAGTAGAGGCTGTGCATGCCGCTGTTGTCCGCTTTATCCAAGAGGTGACAGACCCCAAAGCGGGAATCAACATCATACATGATTTTGCGGCCGGTCAGGTAAGCTTCCCGTAACATAATTATGCACATAGACACTTGACATACTATACGTTCTTCACCAGACGACTGTCGGAGTACTAACCTTCTACGACGCCGCGACGCCGCCTAACGGACTGTTTGACGACTTCCTTGATATCCCCTCCACTGGGAATGACGCTCATACGAAAACTTATCGTGATCTCATCGCGACTTTTCCAGGTGGTGGCGGTCGACCGAACAACCGGTAATGCTCGTTCTCCATTTTGAATCTCATCATGATCTCTATTGCCAGAACGATATTGCACTCCGTGCCCATAATGGAACATTCGGGAGCAATCCTCCAGGCCATCATAAACGAAAACTGTTGTAAGCGGTTTCATTCGTCTGATTCCGTAGCATCTGTCAACGCAATAACAGTTCTGGGTAAGCGTCTAACTCAAGTGGTACCGGAAGCCACTGTGGGCTACGGCGTCGAACCGTTCTTGTTTAATCACTTGTCGCACAATACCTCACCGACAGCGTGGCCGCCATCTCGCGAGATCGTTTCGTTCCCGGATCTCATACAGTACAGCTGGGTGTCGGAGACAACAGACGAGCTGTTCCTTGATAGCATTCGCCAAAGTGCAGAGCAACTTACAAGGGTTGCTGCTGCTGATGGACA
>JADNYV010000574.1:0-21358 GCA_015501055.1 Mucidula mucida | reverse complement strand
ACCAATAGCATTGCACGGAACGCGTCTAGCGCTATGCGATGACGCACACACTACCACCATTTACGATTACGAATCACGTCAAACCGTATGCCTCGACTCACCGCTCGTGCACATCGTCGACCACTGCATCGACGTAGTATTCGCGCCTCTCCAACTCCTAATCGTCCGGGCCCGGTCAATAGCTCTCTTCGAGTATCCCTCGGGCGACCTGATCGCTACACATTCATTCGGGTGGGTCGATGGTGTGAGCGTCACGTATAATCAACGTACAAACGTGATATCTCTTCTTGTCCGACACCAGAGCGATAATCCGTGGACAGCTGATGTCAGTACACTACAACTGCACAACATCTTCCCGACAAAAGACGGCGCGGGCTTCGTTTTCCCACCAGTTGCCACTGCGGGCATCTCAACACCGCACGGGGCTCTTCGTTGCCCCGACGTTGTGCTCGGGCGTTATGGCACCGCCGTCTGGATCAGCCCTCAGGAGCGCACTATGGTGGTTGATGAGGCCTCCGATTTACTTTCGAAGGAAACGCTCGTTGCTGCCGCATTCCCGGGCCCTCTGAATGTCGATTCCCCCCGTGTCACAGCAGTCAAGATGTTTACCAATTCATTAAACAATTGGACGGCACTGGATTATGATGAAGAGCACGGCCGAGTTGCTCTTGGGTCTAGCTTTGGGAAGGTTACGGTGTTGGAGCTATAGTAAGGATGCATAGCATGGATCTTGCCATCATTGCGGGGTAGGAACAGTCCAAGATGTGCACGAAGGACGGTGTCCCGTCGGTATCCACATGCAAGGTGATTTTGGGTTTTCCTCATTGTAAGCTGAAGTTACTCTGACTATTTACAGTACTCGGTCAAAATGTGCGATCTGGGTCAACAAACCGTATATATGAATCTCAAACTGCACCAATAACAAAAATATATGCTCTTATCCCTACTGACCTGTCTGTGCCGCAACACTCTCCCAAAATCTGGATATCCTTCAGTAAAAATTAAATCGATCTTCGATGTGAGATACTTACGCGCATCTGCTCAACAGCGAAGCAGAAGTACTGAAAGGCTCGATCAATGGTTCTCCATCCTCCGTTCGATTGAACATCATCTCGGTGTTTTTGCCGTTGAGCTTGTACCAAGTTGTACCGATCCCAGGTAGATATAATTGTCGGCTTAAACGTGTCTGCAGGATTTAGAGTCGACGCAAAGGCCGGGAAGGATGCAGCGAACGCTGTGACAAAGTCTGTGTTGTTGTACGGAGGTCCATCCAGGAGGCTGGGGGCCGGTGATGATGAGAATTGCGTCACATGAGGAAAACTCGGAGAACACACGAAGGGAAGTAGAAGAGCATGTCGAGCCCGTGCACCGCAGGTGGTATCGCGAATTCGGCCTGTTCAGTCGGCTAGTTGAACGACTGCGCACTTTGGGTAGACTTACCTTTAACGCGTTCCCATCGAAAGCGTAGAGGTCAAAATACGAAGGGCATACGAAGACGGCTAGTAAGAATTTTAGCCTCGTATGCACATCCTCACACACGGATGCCTCACATTCGCTCATAATCGCCACAACTTGGTCAAACGCACTTCACAAGCCGGCTTCAGAGTAGACAGAAGCACCTTCCTCTACGCTTTCGTCGCTTAGCTTTGGGTACAACTCCTTGAGATAATCCGCCACAACAACCACGTCTGATATACTCGGGGCCACGAATACCAGCCCTTCGTTGGAATTCGTCACTGAGTATAACATGTCCTGTACCGAAAACGTTAGCCTTAGATACATTTAATTAAAAGTAACTTTGTTGGTGCGTACTACATCAAGCGCTACCAAAAGTGTAAGCAGTCGAGGTTGCCATCGTACTAGAAGTTACGAACACAGACAGGCCCAAAAATTGAGCTGGACTGAGCGCAAGACATGGAAACAAAATCGTACGAAGTGAAGGCTAGTACGCAGTGAGTAATTCCGCCACAGCGGAATTTACTCATCTCCGACCTAAGATTCCGAATTGAAGGGATAGTCTAGACGCGGTAGTGCGCATTTAAAGACAGGAGGCCACACAGATGTCAAGTTCTAAGCTATCGAGAACATTTACTTGAGTGACTTCTCTATGTGGCGCGCTCGATCGCGAAAGCGTGGGAAGCATTGAACTCCAACGATGCAATGGATCAACTACCCCAAAAACAATGTCTATCACCTATCCAGGAAACCGCCCAACAGAGCAGAAGCCATCTCACCTAGTCGGGGCGTACTGGGTCGACCAGACCATCTCTCACGTTGAGGAATTCAATGCCGACCAACTTGTCAAAGACGTCATCGAAGAGGCATCACTAAAAGTGACGAAAAGAGTGCATTCTGCGTACAATCACCCTTTACCACAATCACATACCTTCACCGCCCACGCTGTACACCATCCTATAGTTGGTGCGCTTATATGACACGTGCTTGCAAGCTCCACACCAAACATGATCTTACAATAGCTTGTCCGGATGATCCACGCTTGGTTGAATTGCGGCTGTACAACGACCGAGAGGCATTGACAGTCCTTGTTCAACCCGACATTCCTTCACCTATGATGTCGGCGGTCATCGCTCTTCAAAGGGCAGAAATGTCGCGACCAGTAATGGAGCCCTCTGACAGTAAGTTAGCTACTCGGACTCATTCATAAATTCACCTCTATCCTAACAGCCAGCACACCTCAGCCTCTGAAGAAGCCGGTCAATTGGGATGAGATTCTGCAAAAGCTAGATGATGTTGTCGCCGTAAAGTTGCTTCTTATTCCCTACTTCCACCTGCCTTACCGGCTTCTAGGACAATAAATCATAAATCCTAATAAATCATGCCGTGAAGTCCGTTTGTTAACCGACCATCTTGCGCTGCCAACTGACCAGTCCTCTAGAAGATTGACGGCCTCCGTCAGGTCCGTCCATTATCTTATTCTTGTGCTCCCGATTTACAACGGAAACTAGGGTAACATTGCACTTACAGCACGCTTGTCCGGATGTGACAACACATTAGCGGAACTGAAAAGGGCATGTCTTCTTTGTTGCACCATCCAATCTTGCTGATTACAGTCATCAGATCACCACAATAGTGGCCCCTCTGCACATTCGCGTCCTCTTGGACCACACAAGACAGAAAATCCTCGCCCAGACTCCTCACCAGTCTTGGGATGCTTTTTGTGTGTCTGCCAGCATGGAAGACCTCACAGACATGGTTGCACAGAGCACGAATTTTTCACCGGATCTGTCCAGTTATATATGTGAGTACTCAAACACACGTCACCACGTCAACGTGGTGGCGCATACTGCCAGCATAGAAGATGTTCGGTCATCAGTGCTACAGAAACCTTTTGATGATGAGCGCATCTACCTAGTCCAATTATTCAGCTTTGTCTATGACCAGCCAGTGTAGTTACTGAGCCCATCCTTTCTGTTTGTACTGGGCGGTTCATTGGTTTATTATCCTGTGAATTCTAGTAGGCTGGGTTTAAATGTGTACATCATACATCCTCGTCCTCAAAGGCAGGACACGTCACAATTGTCCCGGCCCAGCGTCGCAAGACTCGCGCACGAGTGTCCAATCACTTCACAGCCCGTCCGATACTTGTGCCGACAAATGAGCCCCAGCTGCTTGAATGATAATAAACGTCTCTCGTAACTGTGCGCCACACATGGTTGCAAATGATTAGCATTAAACTCTTCAGGTGATAATGTTGCTACGGATACAGTGATTGGATAGTGATAGCGTAGATAGAATGTGCGTGCGTGACAGTCCCACAATTTGGTACAAGGAAGTAAAAACAAAAATAGCTATCGTTAACAGGGCGTTATTATGAGGAAAAGAAGACCACGGTCGCAACGATCGCTCCTAAAATTGCGAGCGAAGAACTGCTCCTGAGGGCACCATTAGAGTTGCGGCTATTCGTGCTGGTCGCGGACACCGCAGCAGCTACGGAGCCGATGGTCGCGCTGGGCACCTCGGCCTCGAGATTACCGTTCATCGCTGATGCCACCGTGCTCAACTCGGCGAACCCGACTGCGGGAGTGTCGTAGCGGAACACAGAGTAGACATTTTTCTGATTTGCCATCATAAGCCAACAACAAATGAAAGGTTACGAGAAACTCACGAGGAAAGTATCTCCAAAGATCCACGCAGGTCCGTTGCTCCCACCAGAGAACTCAAAGAACGCGCCGACACATTGGCTGTTGGAGATTTGCTGTAATAAAAAGTCATCGTTGGAGATGGACCATGATTTCCCGCCAAACGAGACAGTGACGTTAACCGTTGTGTCGCAGGCTAAAAACAACATTCTAATTGTGAACGAGGTGGAAGCAAATCAACGCACGATAAAGATAGTATCCCTCATAGTTGCCTGTGCCCGCAGTAGCATCGGGAATGAGCGAGTAAAAGCTAGCGATCTGGTCCGAGGGACCGCCAACGAGCGTAGTGCCGGTATCAATAGCCGCATAAGCATCAGATCCACTTCCAATGGAGGCCGAACTGCCTTGCGCAGTCAGTGCTAGAAGTGAATTGAGCAATGCTGTCCGTTACACGCGCAGAAACACACTTACACGTTATGGGGATCATCCAATACGACCCGTCATCCACAAGATCAGTGTACTCGATATCCCCAGTGAACAGAGACGAGTTGACCGCGCCCATAGTAAATGATCCACCGTTCTCCAACTGCGAGGCGCCATTCACATTGAGATAACTGTAAGTTCGGTAAGTCAAACGGAAAGCGACACCATCGGGATAACATACCGAGTCAATTGGAATGCCATGAGCGGAGAGTCCCAAGCACCACCGGAAACCAGTGCCTGCCAAAACGGGGTTGCTCCCGAACTCGCTATTGTCTTCCAAGCGAGGCCAAGAAGACCAGAAATGGGGTCCGACAGCAGTCCGGAGGAAACTTGATCACAGACAGCAAAGATTTGGTTTGAGACGGAAAAGCCGGCCATTTGGATGGTATCCGCGCCTAGCACTCCGGCTGCGGCACCGCTTCCATAGGTTATGCTGAATGATTCTGAACTGTTGGTGTACGAGGAGGAGTCGGCAGTGTCAAAGGTGGGTATGCTGTCGCAACCGCTAATGCAACTGCTGTCTGCGATCCACATGTCACTGCATAACGATGTAAATGTCAAACTTGGCGTCATTCCTGTGGAGAAACGTACGCTGAACCAGTGTCGAGAATGACATTGTAAGAAACGGCAGGAGTGCCAATGGCTAACGAGCCATAGAAACTAATACATGTCAGAATGAAGAGTCGTTATAAATGCGATGTAATCACCTCGAATCAGTTCCTTGGTTGACAAGCCTAGAGACAGGTTAGCTTTGAATAGAAAACAGAGTTGAATACGCACAGATTTGTGCCGGAACTGCGCTTCCTCCCAGGCAACACCCGACCATACTTTGTGTGTAGGAGCTCTCTGTGGCTCTTGGCCCATTGAGCCTTCTCTTCTAACGTCTTGGGAGGCATAGCCCGACGCTTCAAATCCATGGACATGACACCAGTGCCAGTCGTCCTCGGCCTAGGCTGCGGGGCAGCAATAACGTCCGTCGATATGGCAAGCAGCACAGCGATACATAGCGGATAAGTCGATAGCATATCGTTGAGAGGAAGAAGGGGAATAGGTTGTTGTTGATGAAAGAAAGAACGAGTAAGTATTTAAGAAGAAAGCAGTGTGGTTCGCCCAGCGAGTAGAAAAAATGATTACCAAGGGGAAAACAATAATGATTACGCCGAAGAAGAGCTGCGCTTCCGTTTTCGGCTTCGATTATCCGCACGTGATCGCATTGATTATTCCCGTCGCTCTGACGTCGAGGGTAGGTCTCGGGTACTTAATCAACGTTTCCGACATGCCTACTACGACGGATTGAGCCCTACATTGAGGAGACACAAATCAAGAGACTGACTTCATCTTTGGCTCTCCAGCTTTACCTCACCGGCCATCCGCAGTAATTGAGTAGGCACCGAATTCGGCCACCGCAGTCGGATGTAGATGCCAGACACTCGTGACTCAGGAATCGGGTCAAAGTGGGACTACTCCGTGTTTACTTACTACGCCTCAGCAGGATGCATGGTCATCGATTTATTCGACTCCGACACACACAGCTTTTCCTTTCAACCGACGGACGACGAGTTTAATATTACAACACTTAGCCATACATGAGCCTAATAAATTGTTGGAGTCTGACCGCGGATACGCTTTACAAGCAACATGTCCCGGGGCATAATCGTAACGCGTTTGGCATGTATCGCCGCCATATTAGCCGCCTCGAACAACTCGACTAGGAATGCCTCGGCCGCTTCTTGCAGAGCGTTGAGGGCGGAACTCTGGAAGCGAAGACCGGGAAAGTACTGCCAAGGGTCTGGATCAGAACCGGACCATCAGATCGATGGACTAGACGAACCATTAGCTCTTGGGCAATTTCACGAACGAGGCGTTGGAACGGGAGCCTGCGGATGAGCAGCTCCGTGGAACTCTGATATTGGCGTATCTGGCGCAGTGCAACTTTGCCTGGGCGGAAACGACGCGGTCTGTCGGTGTGATGTTGATTGATTGCCCGGGCAGTCTTTTGTTGACTGTCAACCCCAACGAGACGAGATGAAGACATGGTGCATACCTTGCGGCTAACGGACTTCACTGATAATCGTGTGTCCTGGCGATGAGTAGGTACTAGTCTCTTGAAAGGCGGTTTGCCTGTTACTGTGAATGAGTGATGGTATGACTCCAAGAGCAATGGTTATGGTACCTCCAGTAGTCTTGCGAGCAGATTGCTTGGTGCGTGCCATCTTGTAAAACCTTTGAGAGAAGTTGTCAGTTGCTCCTCCGTCTATATAACCTCCTCGTAAACAAGCTTTGAAGTAATGATCTTCGTCCCATACTGAATGATTGCTTTGAAGCAAGCTCATGGTGAGCGGGTATTCCATGCAAGAAGTTGTTCTCAATACAAATTCATATCTGGGCATGGGATGAGGATCAACAAATGCAGATCTAAGTCAAATGTGTACCTATGTATCCATGTTCTTGGTCTTTCTAGCTATCCAAACCGCGTAAGGTTTCCCCAATCCATTGCTTCGACCAACCCTCCAGATCTCCCAGTTCCCTTGAGCCAACCACAGCTCAAACATCGCAGTCACCGCACCTTCGTCGCGTAGTTCTATCACGACTATAACGGTCGTGAGATCAACTGCGCAAAGGTAGTCGATAGTCTCCACGAAAGCCGGCATGAGCGAGGGATTATACACGCAATCCACGGCGAAGATCAAGTCCAGTGTGGGAAAGTCGTACGCTCGAGGTCGTAAACGTGGGGGAGTGGAGAGTAGAGTGACCCAATCAAGTTCAGATACTGATACGTTGTCTGTTTGAGCAAGGTTCTTGTTGAGGAGATGTAGCATAGCCGCAGTGTCTGTAGCAATGTATTTCTTGAAGCAGGAGTGAAGTAGAAGTGCAAGTATACCAGTGCCAGCACTAGAGACTGTTAGGGAAGGCTGGGAACGTGTTTGAGAAAACTATACCCAAGTTCCAAAACAGTCAGTTCATCAAGGCGCTCCTTGACGAGAAGAGATTCTTCAGAAAGACCGTAATTTATTTGCTGCAGAACGAGGCGCGCAAAATCTACGCTAAGTAGAAATCAGTTTCATCATTCGCTCTTGAAAGTACAGCGCAACCTTGCTTTCCACACGATGCTACCTGTGTCACCGGCGCGACTGCGCAGAGCTGTAACATCCTGTGCGATTTGTAGAGAAATTGTCTTTCCTTGTGGCTTCGCCGTTTTGATATGCTTTCTCGCAGATCTTCCGCGATGACTAGATCCAGTGTTCGTGAACCTTGTCGGGGTAAGCTCGATGTCAATTGCGAGAACGTTCTGCTGCGAGTCCACATGTCCCAGACCACGAAAGTTATCTGTCGACGTCTCGACGTCGCGGTCAGAGTACAACAAGATCACCTACGTTCAGTTAGAAGGAGAACTCGACAACATTTGAGATATTAACTTCTTCATCCGCATCCAGGACACGCAGTGCATCTTCTCGCAGTCTAATAGCGCCAAATGACCGCACAGAAGACTCGGCATTATCCATGCTGCCGAGGGAGGTCGTAGTCCTCCAGCCGTGCAACGCGTCACGGTCGAGGAGCAGAGTTGTTGATCGCTGTTGACATGCTTTCTTCCTTTTCGCGGCATCGCCTGCCTCGTCTTGTCCGCCTGCGCCATGCACCGACGCGCGGCTTTATATCCAGCGTCAAACTGCCTTGGCGGTCGCAAGGCTCGCCAAAACTCGAGCTCGGTCCTCCTTCAATAACGAACCAGCTCGTGGTACGTTTGACGAGCACAATCTAAAGAAAAAGACTGAGGAAACGTCAGTTTCTGATACTGGGCTCGGCTACGGTTTTCACATATGCTTCATTCCGCACAAACTTGGAAACCGAAATATGGACGCAGAAATTGGCGTCGGCCACGCGCTGGGGGGCGGCGATCACCAATGTGGACCTCCGGCGGGCACAGCAAGTCGAGCTGGTCAAGGTGCGTCCATGGGCGGATGTGGCGAGCAAATACTGAATACCTTGCAGCGTCTGCGAGCTCATTTCGCCCGCTTTCAGGAAAATGTTGGCGCGATGCCTGGATTGATTAGGCCGTGGCTCGTCGGCGCGTACTTGGCCGTAGCGCAGCCTTACGCAGATGCTTCGGACGGGAAACGGTTGTGTTGGACGATATGTCTGCTCAACGCAGGCGTGTGGATCGCATGGCAATTCCGCCGCTTTGAACCACTTATGGTTCGCAACTTTTCGCACAATCCATTGTCTGGGTTGTCGTTTACGATGATAACAAGTGTATTCAGGTGAGAACCTTTCTAGTATCATTTCTGCGACTCTCAATACTGTTTTAGTCATCGTTCATTCATGCATCTGTTACTGAATTGCCTGGCGCTTGAAGGCTTTGGCGCGTCTGCAGCTGCATATCTAAACACCGCTCAAGGCAAAGCTGCACCGGACGGCCAGCTCGAAGCTACGCCGTACTTTCATTTTGGCGCGTTCTACTTGACAGGTGATTTCATTTCTTTCCTTCGCCCTTATACTAATGTCGTTCCTAGCCGGTGCCTTCTCCTCCTTTGTCTCCCATGTCGTCTCCTGTAGAATTCGATATCCTCGCCTCGTTGCCCAACTCTCCTCCCCCACAAGCATTCCAAAAGTCACCGACACATGGGCCGCCGCGGTTTCGTCAACAGCCACAGGAACTGCCGCCTCTACGACTGCGAAAGCCGTTCCGACTATCCTGCCCTCTCTCGGCGCATCCGGCGCGATATATTCTTGTGTCACTTTGACTGCACTTGCATACCCCAACAGCCAGATAGCGCTAAGCATACCACCTTCGTACCCTATCAACATTCAGTGGGGTGTTGGTGGTATGGTTCTTCTCGATTTCATCGGTATCCTTCGCGGATGGCGCTTCTTTGATCACTACGCGCATTTGGGAGGTGCCGCGTTTGGAGTCGCGTACTATATGCTTGGGCCGACGTTCTGGACGGGTTTGAGGTCGGTCATGGCACCGGTTCCGGTTACGAATGAGAAGCGTTAGGAACAGTATGCTATCCTCTCCACTCATGCAGATATACATTTCTTTTTTTTCGATACGCGCTTCCGGGCGCGTTCCAAACTATATCGTGGATTCCGTCATCGCATTCAAGCTGTATGCGTTCCATCGAACTCTGCAATTAGGGCCCAGGGCGAGATATCCTCACCCTTCCATTCTCGCGGAGAAGTCATCCGTCGCATGTGCCTCTTGAATTCCTCCAACTGAACATCTGGCTTTTCTTGCTTGTCTTGGCTCCTCGCAATGACCTCCAGATCCTGCTCCTCGATGGAGCCGTCCCGTTCAGGCCTTTGATTGCATGCTTGATCCTGTCTAGGTTATTTTCGGTCGCTTGTCTCTTATTTACTACCATTTTCTTTGTCAATTCCGCGTAGGCGTAAAGAGTGCATCGTGACGGCAGGGATGTCTGAAATGTATCGACTTTCTCTCCAATCTCGAGCAACTACGGTCAGTAGGCATCCCGATAACAACCGTCATTGTACACAGAAGAGTCCTTTCAGTACAAAGGCAAAGATATACAGTGGTCGTCGTCAAAGCCAATTCAGTGTAACCCAGCGCCTACATCCTCTGGGCGAGTAAGTACGCGACTCAACGACTTAAGAAGCAGACAATGGTGAGAGCCTAGGCGGCATGCATGATCATGTAGTCATACTGATAGACATACAAGTGGAGGGATAAATAATATAGTACAGTATAAACACATAGCAGAGTGAGAAATGTAAAGGGAATCTATGACCGCTCTCCCCTGAGACGACGGGCCAAGGCCAAATCCTTGGGCTGAATGGTGACACGCTTTGCGTGGATGGCGGCAAGATTGGTGTCTTCGAATAGTGAGACGAGATACGCCTCTGCGGCTTCCTGCAGCGCCATGACAGCAGATGATTGGAAACGGAGATCAGTCTGAAGAGTGGCTTAGAATGGAGTCAACAAAAGATAGCGAACAGACAAACCTTGAAATCCTGAGCAATTTCACGAACAAGGCGCTGGAAAGGCAGCTTGCGAATGAGCAGCTCCGTCGACTTTGATACCTTCGGATTTCACGAAGAGCGACGGTTCCAGGCCTCTGATTGCTGTTCAAACTCGGTCAAGTGTGCGAGTCTTGGTCTCACAGTCATATCCCTCCCTATGGTCGAGTTAGAGGCGACAGCTGGCAGCGCGTTCTTTCTTGCCAACGCCCACTCACTATACACCGTCTCTTTCCTCTCGAAGAGCGTCTTTGTGGTCGACATCCTCGATCATCTTCCTGGAAGCGCGTCCCCCGTCCGCCGACATCTTCGAGTAGCATCGACCGTCTCCCCTCGGGACGCACTTCTTACAACTCACGAGCAGGGGGAAGTATTTTTTCACTCTTACGCGACTGAGGGGGCTCTGTGGGAAGGTTGACAATATCATTCCTGTATTATTGTTAGTACTAGGGTTTAGTGATGAATAGATGACGACTTACGCTAGTGAAGTGTACGAGCATACAAGAGTGATTGAAAGGCTACACTACTATCAGTGGAGACGGCGCGTATCGACAAGTCCGTCGGGCAAGGCCCTAGTGACCAAAGTCAGGCAAAAAGTCAGTCAACGGAGGGACAACGTACCAACATGTGCACTCAATATTGAGAAATTCGTTCAACCGGTGGACAGCCAAGTCGTTACCGACTGGTATGCAGCCCACACAAGACGGCGGCGCATGACTCCTTCCTTCAAGACACGACAAGTCAGACATCAATAATGGGGGTGTCATCCTGAGAGCGGTGCGGGAACAATTCGGGGGCGGCGTCGCGTATAAGAGGGCGCCAGAGACCCAATTAGAAAAGGGGCCAGAAATAGAGACTCGGGGGCGTCGGTTTCAAGGTCTGGCGAACTTGATTCTGAGGGTAGATCATAAGTAGTGAGGTGATCAGACATACCTTCTACCGTAGCATCGAGAGCGATAACACATATAACGGAGTAACATTAAACGACTTACTCGTCTACGTTCAACGAGACGGCACATTCCTCTGAAGAAAAAGTAAGCCGAGATTCGATGTCAAGAAACGGACTCTGACATGCCCATTTGGTGCGTTCAGCACTGTGTCCAACCTGGGCTGGACAGACATCAAGCGTGCCGCCATCGTCCCGTCATCCGCGTCGTCTCGTAGATTCAAGAAATCAGCCAGCTGATGTTCACCGGCCCGTAGCCAAATGAACCTTTCAAAATCAAGCATACCCGCGCGAGATGTCAAACAGAGTGAGCGGTACAGCCTACGGGCAATGAAATAGTAAATTCAGAATGCAGGGGGTTTTGATAGCGACGTACCTCGGAGTAATCATCGTCGTTAGCGTCCGTTATCGCTCGTATAACGTCAAGGTCGTGGCCACAAGGGATGCGGCTCGAACGACGGCGCCTGTGGCAATATTGAGTCCGATTCCAGTGAATGCAAGCAGCGCGACAATTCATGGACAACAGAACCACCTAAAACAACAAGATGAAGACGCTGGTACGACAGAACCTATGGGCAGCAAATGACTCGAATTCAAAATGCGCGGAGCAAATGGCGGCTTACTTTGGATTAATAGTCGCCTTCAAGAGTGTTCAGGTCCCTACTCCAATCTGAGATAAAGTCGCGTCCGGTTTGAAAAGGTCAGGCCAGAGTGCAGGCAGCGAAAGGAGCGGGTTCCACGACGGCGTCTACATCAATGGCGGGGCGCAATCCGATGGAATACAACAGGGAACGCGCGCCATGGAGGCGCCGAAACGAGTAAACCTACAAAAGCTAAGTAGAGTGTTGACAAGAGGAACCACGAACAACACACCTAGAGAGCACGACCATCGTTGAAGAGACTTTTGACAGCTTTGAAAACGGCGTCGAGAGGACCGTCGATGTTGCAGTCGGAAGCGGGATGAGCAAAGAACCTACATGGAGTGCGTCGCCGACAGTAGAAGACAGACCACGAACCAGGCCATCAAAAAGCAGGTAAGAGACAACGAGCAGAAAGCTAACCGTATACTCGAGTCAGCGAATCTGAGATGATGGTGGGAGGGAGAGGACATACCGTGAGACCCATCAACGGAAGGCGGTCACGTTCCAAAACGCGTCGGGAATGCGTCGGCGGTAGCGTCGGTGACAACATCGAGCACTGCTCTACAGCAGTACCAGAGGCAGAGGACACGTGCCGAGCACAAAGCAGATGAAAGTAGAGTGGAGAAGGGAGAGAAGGAAGGAAGTGGGTGATGATGGATTTGGAGAAATGTCGTCTCCTTTTATTTAGTTTCTGAGTAGTCCAGGCTCCAATCCGAACGTGTGAAACTTCGGGTAATTAGACGCCGTGATGGGAGAGCCGCCGTTGGTGCGACAAATTTCAGAAGATGTTGACTAATTATTCTGCCGCCACGCATGACCGTTTGACATCCTGCGCGAATTAAGCACCCTGGCCGCGTAGCGAAGGCGGGATTAACTCACCACTTGTAAAAAAGTTGACGCTATGAGAGTCGTCAGACATGAACTCGAAGCATTGGATGGAAACGAATGAAACTTACCTTCCTCTCTGAATGCATACAGTTTGTATCTCTTTCGTTCGTACAAGGTTTCCAATATCCAACGTACTGGAACTGTTTCAGGGACAAGACCCTGAGCACATGATGTAAGTCAAAAGGAAGCGTTTGGAACACGGAGACGTTGGAAAACTTACGGATTGGGTTTTCGCGGTGGAGATGCACACAGTGCTTCGCGACGCGAAATGCGCCGTTCTGGAAGCGGACAGAGGTCGCCGCTTACGTTCTCATCAAGTTTCACGCGGCCAGCATGAGATTGAAACGGTTGAAAGATGGAAAAGGTACGAGATTCACGTGTGCCACAGTGATTTTGGGTATATTGTCGATTTCATGCGTGTTTCGGGATATCTGCCGTGAGGAACTAGGCAGAGAGAGCGTATATGAGTGATACAGCGATCAAGTTGGCGGAGTACGCCCTGAAAGAGTGTTGTTGCCCAAAGTGTCGGAGGGACGGAGGAGGACAGCGGCATCGCACGTCATTTCCCCGCACCCGCGACAGTCCAGATAAGATTGTGAGCACTCCAGACACGTCACAGGTCCCAGAAATCCTCGTGTCATCGATAAGTCAGGGTCCAGTACGCCTCGAGAGGCATAGACGCGAAAAGTCGGGGTAAAGGCGCATCCAGTCCTCCAATCACCATCGGAATTCGTATCGGGTAGATTAAGAGCAGCATCCAAGTCAGACCAAGTTTCTTGAAGTCGCTGAAGAGCAGGAGGGCACATAGACGAGTTCGTGGAACTGCCGAGAAATCGGAATGGTCGTGGTTCATGGTCAAGTTCCACCGATCACTTGGCGTTGCCTGATCCTCACTTCACACTTCAAAGACGATGTTCCCCGTCAACTCCGAGGTCGTAGGTGCTCTGGAACGATGTCTCGATTCAGTATACTTGCTGGACGTGCGGGGGAAATATCCCGTGGACAAGATGCAATATCCTCCTGGCGACACCAAGGACATCGACTCCAGGGTTCTAATCACCGATCGCAAACGCTTCTGGTTCTCCCTGGAAGGAAGTTTCTCAGAAGATCGCATTTTTGGGAGGTACTCACTTTTCGTAAACGTGGTCTATCGGCAAGTGTGTCAATCTTTTCGAGATTTGGGGTCTACCATGGTTTGGTGCGCTAATCTACTGGCCTTTCTAGACAGTTTTACGGACCTCCGTCCTCTTGAATACACTGATATCTCAAGGGATACTTCTTGTCCGCAGCTGTGGACAGGTCCATGAATGTTTTGTTGACATATTTCCTTGTTGCGTTCAGGCAAATGAAGTTTAAATATGAAGTAGATTCAGTCGGAGTCTAGTCTACAAGAACCTGTAGTCTACACTAACAAGACCGTCACTATGCCGCCGCCACAAATATCAACCATGGCCACTCGTCAACTTCTCCATGCAGAATATATATCCGAATCAACTAGTCTTAGGCGAGCGATATCAAGACGCGGTTGCCATCAATACCTTTCATAAACAACAAGTTAGTACGGGAAAACGATTGAAACAATTCGGAGAGACGAACCGGTGTTGATCGCTAAGTGAACATTGACCTTCCCCGGGCGGGAGTGAGGCGAGAGGTAGCGCAAGTAGTAGTCAGCACTAGGAGCGAATATGTCCGCTTGTCCGTCATACCCGGTCAGGTTCAAGTTGAAGTTGAGTGTGGCGCATTTGAAGCCCGATGCCGTTGTACAAGCAGCAGTGAGAAGCCCGCAACGCGGGCGCAGCGGCGAATAGCCGCTGCTCACTGCTGCCGCTATCCTCAGCTTGCGATAGGCTGTTAGCCTACAAGATATGCGGGCCAAGGTACACATACCCGAAATAAGTTTGCCGTGGTGGTTTGTAAGCGACAATACCGCCGAACTAAGTGAGATCCAGATCTTGCCATCAGAAAGCACGAGTTATCCGAAATTGGTCGCTCCCTGAATATATTGCCGCGTCCTTTCCAGAGAGTGGCGCCTGATTTAATCGGTCCTGTGTGTGTCGGAGACGTACCGCGGCGGTGCTGACGCTAGTGGAGCAAATCAACGGGGTACATATGAGGAATAATATGAGTACAGGTAGCACGTCCGGAGGTAGATTCCAGTCTAATATCAAAGTTTTCAGTCGGCAATGCAAAATGAACGTTGAGACGCACCAGTTTGAAGAGAAGCTGCACTTCGTCGGGAAGACTGTGACGCCGCGATCACGCTGTTTGAATGGCATACATACCGAATTTAAGGGCTACCTAGTGAAATCAAGTTCAGAACTCACAAAAATGAACAACACCTTTTCCCCTAGACAAAAGCCCGGCCGGCTAGGCCGCACTATGCAATCGGAGGCGAACAATGATCCGAGTCACAGATGGAGGAGTCTTGAAGGAAGTGGTCGAAAGTGTGGCGGACTCGTCCAAAACTCCCGAATGCAGGAAGCGTGTGCGCGAGGCAGAAGTCGAGTCCTAAAGGAAGTATAGAGTTGGATTCAAACAAATTTGATGAGAAATAGCGAATTGGAAGATACGTACTTTTCATCCGAATGGAATAGCTTCTCCGACAAGGACAGCGGCGACGGGGGCAGACAGACCTAAATCTTGTTTTCCAAGGTCAAGTCTAGTTAACGTCTTGAGGACGTTGTCGATGCCTCGTCTTTGAAAAGCCAGCGGACGAAGTGGAGCAACGAGACAAGTTCTATACTCGGAGGCGTTAGTTCTACGAGGCTGAAAGCATCCAAATCTTCAGAGGTTCCGGATGGCGATTCATAGCTCGTCTCAATGCCTTAGAGAATCGAATTCGTCGTCCTAGGGAGCCTCAGACGCGTCCAAATGTGAACTTTGGGTTCGAGCTAGTCGTGGTTCAAGTTGAAGAATGAGCTTCCACATTAGGCGGACTCGTGATCGACATTATCCTCAACGTCGAACCACCATGTTGTGTCAAACGCTGAACGCTCTGAAGCCTCTTTGCCCTCAAAACTGTCTTTCTGAGGTCACTGGCCGTGAAGTCAAGAAGAAAGCTCACCTGCGACGCGACGTTGGACTTGATAACCGCTGAGGATGACTCTATGAGCTTGAGCTGAACGAAGCGCACTCTGACGCACCTTTGACCTTGTTGTGAATGGCCTCTATAGTCTTAATTTCGCTCTGCATCCACTCTGGAAGCCATCCGCATTCTAACTGCCTTGTGGAGAGCCTGCTTGAAATGGTGAGCTCTCAAAAGGTCACCAAGGGAGCTTAGCCTTGTAGTCATTGGTCTCTGAACGCCAACTGCGCTGTAAACCTGGCGACCTCAGAGGGGAGACAGTGGAGAAGTGACTGAATATTGTGACGTGAATCTGGAACGGATTCTGCGGCGAGGTCAGAAATTTTTTCCCGCTCTCGATCATCATTCTCTGATGTGTCTTCTCCAGTTCCCTGACTGAACTCTTATGCCGTTTTGTAGTGCCAACCTTCTGCTGTTTTTCTCGTTGCATTGGTTGGCTTGCGGTTATATTTCCGAAGATGTAGACACCAAAGACGGTCTTGAAATGGAAATGATGTCGTCTCAAAGTTCTCGGTTCCTTGAGGCCAGCGGGGTTTACGGAATGTGGCGTGAATGTCAACCCTGCAATATTGCGCGCCACGGATCTTGTCTTGGCTATGTTCTCTGGGCTGCGATACAGCGACGTCCAGCCGGAAGACCATGCTCGCAGACTGTGTATATGAGGTTTTGAAGACTGAAGAACTCTGGATTCAATGCCGGCAAATTTACTCTGTCGAAATTTGTTTGGAGCTTCCTGTCCCCGATCAAGAAACGGAGGAGGATTAGCCGAGGAGGTATATAAGCCTTTCCTCCTCCATGGTTGTCTCTTGTTTCTCCCCACCATGTCGTACCCTTGACCTTGTACTTTACCTGTGTGCTCGACCCTCGACCATGTCAAGTGATGTCTGCACGGTGCAGAGATCAGAGTCCAGTCATGTACATTGTCAATGCTTGTTGGCAGAATGTTTATTGACTCTTTGTTTACTTGCTAGTCGTTTGCCCAGTAGCCCCGAAGCTGATTCGTGTCATAGTCACCCTCTAGTATGTCTAATTCTTGTTGTGTTGTCTGTTTACTTATGCATTTTCAGTTAGACTCGAATTCACCTAGCGTTGCTACGCCGGTGTCCTCCGCGAGCAGCAACGTCGGGTGGTGTCAGGTGAAGGCGCAAAGTATAAAAAATATTTTCCTCGCTCATCGAGCACCTGGTTTGAGACTACTGTTTGACCAACAGTCCAGGTGAGTTGTTGCAAAGCTTTCTGGCTTTGATTCTGATATCTGCTGCAGTGTATTTGCAGCAGGCCCACAGAGAAGGCTTTCATGTTAATGGTTTCCCGATGTCAAGGCAGCCGGTAGACCGTACAGTCGTTGCACTAGGTCGTCGGATCAAACCCTACGCGTGCAGGACACGACTGAGATCGAGTTTTCTCTTCAAGGTCGGATATGAACATTCAGTAGTTATTACATTGCACCAAGCCCCACTAGGGCTTGGTAGTATTTTTTTTTTTAAACAAAGTACGTGCCGGGAACGGCAGGGGAAACTATGATAGGTCGCACCACTGACGGTTCCAGGCAGGCGAGAGAGAGTTCGGGGCAGCACTCGGCTTAGTAAGCGAGTACCCCAGTCCGCGCACGACCCACGAAGACACAGAACCGGGACGCTCTCAAGATGCATCACGATGACCATCCACGACAACCTCCGCCCCACACACGCGCCATGATCGCTGGTTGACATGCTTTCTTCCTTTTCGCGGCATCGCCTGCCTCGCCTTGTCCGTCCGCGCCATGCACCGACGCGCGGCTTTATATCCAGCGTCAAACTGCCTTGGCGGGCTCGAGCTCGGCGCTCCCTCAATAACTAATCAGCTCGTGGTATGACTGCCGAGTTCAATATAACGAGGAAACGACAGTTCCTATTACTAGGCTCAGCGACGGTCTTCACATATGCTTCATTCCGCACAAACTTGGAAACCGAAATATGGACGCAGAAATTGGCGTCGGCCACGCGCTGGGGGGCGGCGATCACCAATGTGGACCTCCGGCGGGCACAGCAAGTCGAGCTGGTCAAAGTGCGTCCATGGGTGGATGTGGCGAGCAAATACTGAATACCTTGCAGCGTCTGCGAGCACATTTCGCCCGCTTTCAGGAAAATGTTGGCGCGATGCCTGGATTGATTAGGCCGTGGCTCGTCGGCGCGTACTTGGCCGTAGCGCAGCCTTACGCAGATGCTTCGGACGGGAAACGGTTGTGTTGGACGATATGTCTGCTCAACGCAGGCGTGTGGATCGCATGGCAATTCCGCCGCTTTGAACCACTTATGGTTCGCAACTTTTCGCACAATCCATTGTCTGGGTTGTCGTTTACGATGATAACAAGTGTATTCAGGTGAGAACCTTTCTAGTATCATTTCTGCGACTCTCAATACTGTTATAGTCATCGTTCATTCATGCATCTGTTACTGAATTGCCTGGCGCTTGAAGGCTTTGGCGCGTCTGCAGCTGCATATCTAAACACCGCTCAAGGCAAAGCTGCACCGGACGGCCAGCTCGAAGCTACGCCGTACTTTTATTTTGGCGCGTTCTACTTGACAGGTGATTTCATTTCTTTCCTTCACCCTTATACTAATGTCGTTCCTAGCCGGTGCCTTCTCCTCCTTTGTCTCCCATGTCGTCTCCTGTAGAATTCGATATCCTCGCCTCGTTGCCCAACTCTCCTCCCCCACAAGCATTCCAAAAGTCACCGACACATGGGCCGCCGCGGTTTCGTCAACAGCCACAGGAACTGCCGCCTCTACGACTGCGAAAGCCGCTCCGACTATCCTGCCCTCTCTCGGCGCATCCGGCGCGATATATTCTTGTGTCACTTTGACTGCACTTGCATACCCCAACAGCCAGATAGCGCTAAGCATACCACCTTCGTACCCTATCAACATTCAGTGGGGTGTTGGTGGTATGGTTCTTCTCGATTTCATCGGTATCCTTCGCGGATGGCGCTTCTTTGATCACTACGCGCATTTGGGAGGTGCCGCGTTTGGAGTCGCGTACTATATGCTTGGGCCGACGTTCTGGACGGGTTTGAGGTCGGTCATGGCACCGGTTCCGGTTACGAATGAGAAGCGTTAGGAACAGTATGCTATCCTCTCCACTCATGCAGATATACATTCCTTTTTTTCGGTACGCGCTTCCGGGCGCGTTCCAAACTATATCGTGGATTCCGTCATCGCATTCAAGCTGTATGCGTTCCATCGAACTCTGCAATTAGGGCCCAGGGCGAGATATCCTCACCCTTCCATTCTCGCGGAGAAGTCATCCGTCTTGAATTCCTCCAACTGAACATCTGGCTTTTCTTGCTTGTCTTGGCTCCTCGCAATGACCTCCAGATCCTGCTCCTCGATGGAGCCGTCCCGTTCAGGCCTTTGATTGCATGCTTGATCCTGTCTAGGTTATTTTCGGTCGCTTGTCTCTTATTTACTACCATTCCGCGTAGGCGTAAAGAGTGCATCGTGACGGCAGGGATGTCTGAAATGTATCGACTTTCTCTCCAATCTCGAGCAACTACGGTCAGTAGGCATCCCGATAACAACCGTCATTGTACACAGAAGAGTCCTTTCAGTACAAAGGCAAAGATATACAGTGGTCGTCGTCAAAGCCAATTCAGTGTAACCCAGCGCCTACATCCTCTGGGCGAGTAAGTACGCGACTCAACGACTTAAGAAGCAGACAATGGTGAGAGCCTAGGCGGCATGCATGATCATGTAGTCATACTGATAGACATACAAGTGGAGGGATAAATAATATAGTACAGTATAAACACATAGCAGAGTGAGAAATGTAAAGGGAATCTATGACCGCTCTCCCCTGAGACGACGAGCCAAGGCCAAATCCTTGGGCTGGATGGTGACACGCTTTGCGTGGATGGCGGCAAGATTCGTGTCTTCGAATAGCGAGACGAGATACGCCTCTGCAGCTTCCTGCAGCGCCATAACAGCAGATGATTGGAAACGGAGATCAGTCTGAAGAGTGGCTTAGAATGGAGTCAACAAAAGATAGCGAACAGACAAACCTTGAAATCCTGAGCAATTTCACGAACAAGGCGCTGGAAAGGCAGCTTGCGAATGAGCAGCTCCGTCGACTTTTGATACCTTCGGATTTCACGAAGAGCGACGGTTCCAGGCCTGAAGCGATGCGGCTTCTTCACACCACCAGCGGCGGCCTACAGAGAGTGAGATAGGATCGTGGAAGAGGAAAGTCCAACGTACAGCAGTCTTACGAGCAGCCGACTTGGCAGCGAGTTGTTTACGAGGAGCCTTTCCTAAGACAACGTCAACGAGGAGCTATCACTGTGTATGATATTGCTTACCTCCAGTAGACTTGCGAGCGGTTTGCTTGGTACGGGCCATTGTAGATGATGCAAGTTGTTGAGTGGTGTTGAGTGGTGGTGGTCGAAGATAGAGAGTAATCGACCAAAGCCCTTGCCTTATATACAAACACGACGCGCTTACCACGTGACAGGCGCGGAGTCACGGAAGTCAACAAACAGATACATGGCACAGCCACTGGGCGCGAGTATATAACGCAGGGACTCTTTGACATTGATCATCACCACTTCGACCGCCGCCACCACCAGCTCGCCGCTCAACACTCAACACTTTACTCTCAACTCCCATCTTATTATCTGAACAATGTCTGGACGTGGCAAAGGTGGAAAGGTGAGTTTCTATCTTTCTTGGTTGTTTGCCTTGCTCAATGATGACCAGGGCCTCGGAAAGGGCGGAGCCAAGCGTCACCGCAAAATTCTTCGCGACAACATTCAGGGTGCGTCGAGTTGCTCTTTAGATTGCTTGCTTTTACTCAAGTATCTATAGGTATCACCAAGCCTGCTATTCGTCGTCTCGCTCGTCGTGGAGGTGTCAAGCGTATCAGTGGTCTGATTTACGAGGAGACTCGTGGTGTTTTGAAGATATTTTTGGAGAACGTTCGTCAAGCTTGTTCACTCTATCGTTCTATGACTGATTATATTCTTTAGGTCATCCGCGACTCGGTGACATACACCGAACACGCTAAGCGAAAAACTGTCACTGCTCTTGACGTCGTGTACGCTCTTAAGCGTTCGGGACGCACATTATATGGTTTCGGTGCATAGGCGCTTTGGGGATTTTGGATTGTATTTTCTATCTGTTATTGTACATCTGTAATCTTATTGTTTCCTATCCCTGAATATGACTCGCCGCACGCACCAATGACTGTAAGAAGTGCCACCTGT
>JADNYV010000573.1:0-21366 GCA_015501055.1 Mucidula mucida | reverse complement strand
TATAGAACGATACTGCGCCATCGGCAACAAGCCTTATTACTTTTTGGGAAATCAGTCAAAATGTGTCATTCATATATCGCAAAACTTACACAAACCCGTCCGGGCGACAGACTGTCACCTGGTCACTCTGAAGGGTGTTTGCAAGCTACAAAAAGCCATTCATTTGCAGAAAAGCCGCCAACGATCACAACAGTCTGCGCGTTGGCAATATGTATCAATGGGGTTCGGTGAGCAGGAAGACAGAGTGACTCGCCGTGATCGGAGTAGTGGCATCTCTCATTTGTGCTCGAACACCTTCGACGATGGTGGACAGCGAAGGCTCGAAGAATCGTTCAACAACGGCCCTATCCACCATAGTGAGTCGTAAGGAACGAAGAAGGAAAGCAATGAACAGACCCATCAAGTTTCATTCGTCCGTTTGAGATACCAGCTCTGGGCTCCCTATCTCTGACGGATCCAAAGCGTATGAACAGCGAGGTAGTCGCGCTTCGGAAGGACATCTTCGTGGATTTGTCGAATGTGTCTGTGATGTGCGAAAGGTCGTCCGGATTTCCAAATCGAGTGCCCTCCAGAACTCTGTCGCGGGATAAGTACTGAGACGAAGCACGCAATAAACACTGCTACTAACTTTCGATGTGCACACGACAACGGCGCGTAACAAAAATTGAGCCTTGAAGGTGACCTAAACGTTGGTTGAATATCAGTCGTCCAGCTTGAAAACCACAGGTAGTATGAACTGACATTGAGTAGGTGCTATTTCTTCGTAACCACCTGAAGGTTGTTTTTCGATACGCGCTGAGATCGATGGTACCTCCTCCGGCATCGACGATAACAACACCCTTCTTCAGCTGTGGCTTTGTCAGGTTGTTGATTCAATGTACTGGGGAAGAAAGCTGACCGTCTGAGAACCGTTGAAAGCACCCTTAGCAATACAGTAGTGTAGGCTGGCTTCGCCTTCCGTGACAAACTGCACTCGCTCTTGAGCGTTCTCATCGTCTACCAGACCACCTAAAACAGCCGCTTGGCGCATGATGGCCTGCTGAGCTCCTTCCCAGCCGTTCGGGTGGGCGAGAACGAAGTCGATATTGTTCTCGATAGATGACCAGAATAAGAGTCCCGTCGGTGACATGTTGATGATATATTCCTTCGTACACTGGAAAAGGTATCGCATGAAATCCGCAAACACATCAACGACACGTTTCCCAGCCGGGAGAGGGGGGATGTCGGCATCTGTGAGATGACTTGCGTGCAGGGTCTTCGGGCGGAGATGGAGCTTGAACCTATTTTGCGCATCAGTCTATAAATTGATTGTGTGAAGGGATAGAAAGATACCATTCCGCCTTGATATAGCCCTCGTCCTCAGTCTCGTCCTGGAATGCATTGTCGACCGCTTCTGCGCCTATAGCCCGTACATTGCCTTCGTTGTCATAGTAGATAACACTCGGAATCTTGGCGCTGCCGCCAACTTCCTGCTGTGCGGGAAACCTATAAACACCGCACAATAATAACACCACTCGCCAAAGGAAATTAAGAGAAAGCACGTACTTGTGAACTCCTTGGATAACAGGCGGAATACCGGGATCCAAGATGGAGAACGAGACTCCGGAGTAGGTTGTCCCAATATCGAATGCGATGACCAACTTGCGCCTCGAACCGTTGTATGGCTTGCGGGCTGTCATGTTAACGAGTTGCTTGAGGAAACGACTTGCTCTGACCGACACGTTTATAGCATTTGAAGACGCCGTGTGATAGTGATACTACCCTCTGTCCGCACAGTCAATGTGACGGAACGAAAACAGTCGCGGCTGCGCTCATGGACGTGCAAATCCAAAAGAACTGGTAATGAGAGAAACACGATGTCAGGACCCAACTTAATTAACTTCGCAGTACAGCTGCTAAAGAAGACGTGACTAACGATGGCCTGTAGACGAATCAGAATTGCCCCACGTCCGCTTGAGGCGCGTCCAGAAGTGCTGACCAGAGCACCACTTTGGGTTTCAGCAGCAGCTGAGTTCCCGCACCTCTACCTCCCCGTCCACCTGCCTGTAACCCCAAGTCAGTCGTACAGACGACTTTCGCCGCGTTTCCGCCACCATCGCTATTTCCACCATCCCGGTCACCGTCACCCGTAAATCCGTTCTCCATGAAGCTCTTGTCATAAATTTCACCTCCTGAGATCGTCACAAGTTCCGCATCCGTGGACATGAGCCCTTCGCCCATTGCCCTATCCAACGTCACAATATCCTTCACGACTCGCTGGAGCCCAGGTAGAAACCTCTGCCCAACCGCGTGTAAATAGGTGTTGCCCCAATCGGCTGAAGCTCCTCCCGTCCAACCAGAAACCGACAGGACCATGGATAGAAAGTAAGTGATACGTGCTAGAGCGGCCGTTTCGACGACGGCCGGGTCTATGTATTTGACACTTCCACGTGTGAGCACACGCCAGCGGGCACTGACAGATTGCGAGGCTGGATAAATACTTCAATGCGATTGTATTTGTAGAAAAAGAGCAACATACATTTTGTTCTTATGTGATTGTAGGCGGTACCCAAAGAGGTAGATGCCAATGTCGCATCCCAGAATAGCGTGATATCCAAACAAGCCTGCGTTAGCGCAAATTGCACGACGGTCTGAATGACCAGACTCCGGGACTCATTGTCTCTATGCCGGGCTTCATAGAGAAGGCGTAGAATATTATCCCCAAAGCAACGCCGCGCGCGCTCTGCGTTCTCCTTCGACAGCTCATAGTGCTCCAAGAACGCTTCGTCTGCAACGGTAGCCGCCACCTGGAAGATATCCGAATTGAGATTTTCGACCATGGCAAGAGTTTCCGCGATCGAAACCGTGTCGGCGATTGTGAGATACGCTTGCGAGTCCTGGAGTTCCTGACTCCGCGTGTCTAGCAGCTTCTTGTCTTCAGACCGTAGCGCGCCCTCCTGCTGGAGCTGCTGTCGAAGAGTGGCCACCTCCGATTGGCTCTGTGTCAAGGCTTCGCTAAGCGTGCGTCTCTCGTCCATAAGTTCCCGCCGCACCGTCTCCAACTCTTCGGTCGTCCTCTGCAACTGAGACCGCAGTTCATCGTACGGAGCGAGATTGGGATGAGTGGTAGCCTCCCTGGTTTGTTGAGCGGTGCGGGAGCTTGACGTGCGCTGTTGATATCGTTATTGGATATAGATCGATAGTATTTACCGCATACCTGAGTCGGAAAGGTGGTGGTAACCGCCGGTACGTTGGTCTGCTCCGGTCTGCATTGCACGGCAGGACCAGACGCGCAAGGAGTCTGGATGCTTTGTTCGGCACCATCGCTACTGCTGCTTGAGCGTCCAAGAGACCACCAACGCATGTCAATGAGGCAGATGAGTGAAAGGATGATGTGGGGCGTCTCTGAGTGCAGTGCACGCGTCAAGGACATTTTCATTCGCTGGATGCAGAACGTCGTGAAGACCACGAGGCAGACGGTGTCGAAGAGAAGTCGTATACGCGTTCAAAAAACGTTGCTGATGTGAAAGTTGCAAGCTTGTACAAGGGGAAAAAATTTAATACCGCAACATAGGGTACAGAAAATCCGGGGCCAAAGTATGTGTCATAGAAGGAGCACCGCGGGTAACCTGGGAACGGGCAATTGGATGCAAGGTGGCGAAGTTCAGAATGACTCGGATAACCAGGATCGTTGAAGGGTGGGCAAGGTTGGCGTTCAGGATATTACAGACAAGCTCGCCTAGATACCGAGTAAAGCTCCCCAAAAGGAAAGTCCATACAGAAGCCACGTCGTCGCCCAGATAGATGGTTTTTGCAAGTGGTCGTGAAAGGAAAACACGTCTCGGCCGGGTTGATGAAAACAACGTGCCTGTCACGTGGACAGCTAATCCACGCGTCTTCATTCTCGTTTGGTAGAAAAAGAGGGACGCGAGGACAGGAATAATCGTAACATCATGATATAATTACAGCAATCAGGTTACAGTCACAACAATTCGACAAGAACACTCAAAATAATACTGTACACATTCAATCCAGAACCGCTTTTAATCCGATCCTTCACAGCGTCAACATGCTCGAAAACTGACTCGTCAACGCATGCGTATAATCCTCCACAGTACTAAACTTCGCCAATCCACACGCCCCGCTCTCAATGTGCCGTATCAGCCCCGAAATAACAGTAAACCGGCGCCCACACGTGCGGCTAGGACACTTGAACTGCTCCGCGTCATGCGCAGGCGACACGAGATGCGTGTTCAAACTCGACAGTGTACGGAATTGACGATGACAGAGGTAACACTCGTATTGCCCCGTATGACCGTTGTACGCAAGCTCCGTGGCTGCATAAGTCGTAGTAGTAGTGCTAGCGGGACCGCCTGTAATGCGGCGGTTGATGGAGATGGTAGGCGTGAGCTTGAGCGCATGGACTGCCGCCGCGACGTGGTGGCGACTGATGCGCGCGTCGCAGCCCCCGGCCTCGATGTGGCCGGCAATGTCGGACGGGGCTTTGAACAGGCGCGGGCAAAGGGGGCATTTGATATCCGCGGCCTTGTGGACGCGGGAGGCGTCGTGCTGCATGAAGGAGAAGGGTAGTTCAGAGTAACGTGTGGTACGGCCAGGCTTACCTGCGAAAGAGCCTCGGGGCTTCTGAAGTCTTTCAAGCAAATGAAGCACCAATTGTGGAGTGAGCTGGCGCTCAGATGTTGGTACAGAGCTTCCTTGCAGCCGAACATCCTGTTGCACGATGCACAGTAGGGATCATCGTCGTGGTCGCTTTCATATTCTTCAGACTCGTCATCGTCTTCCTGATGAATGGCAGCAGTATTACGGTGCTGATAGAACGTAAGTAACAGAATTGCTCAGTAGAAAGAAACGGGTACCTGCTCAAGGGCATTCTCGCTCGAAAAATACCTGTCGCAACGACCGCAATACACTTCCTCGTCTGATTCGTCCGATTCATACTCGTCATAATTACCTTGATGCACGGCGGCGTTAGCGAGGTGCTATGCGGGCATCGTCAATCGGCCCGTTCAATGGCTGACAGACAAACGAGCCAAATACCTGTTGAAGCGCCTGATCATTTCTGAAAAGACGCTCACACTCGTCGCAGTAAGGATGGTCAGCCTTGGCAGAGCAGTGACTATGAAGAGCGTTATCGGAGACAAAGGAGCGATAGCATTGGCCGCAGGTCACAGTCATCTTGGGCAGAAGAAAGGAACAGGCGTGAAAAACTGGAGGGGCAGTAGCGCAGATTCGCGGAGTCTTTCAAGCCTGTTTCTTTCTGGTCGTGGTGGTCCTCAAGAGAGTGTGCGATAGGCCAACTTGCTTATCAAGGATGGAATTGAAACTCAGCTCGGCTATCAAGTGGCCATGGCCCATGGTCAACGTACAGAGTCTAGGCCTGCTATGCGCATATGTTGGAGGATAGTAGTAGTACATATACGGCGCGTCTCTCTTAATCAATGTAGCTCATAATCAGCCTCATTAAACTCAAACTTGGATTCGTTGCACTCCAAACGCACAGTTCCTTTACTAGTGGACATAGCCATCATACAGTCACCACAACACTCAGTTTGAAAAAGACGCTTTATCAATAATTGACAGTGTAACATTGGTGTCAGCAACACAGCGAAGACAACCCAATCACATTTCACAACGTCAGCATCCTCGAGAACTGGCTTGTCAACTCGGAATGTGTATACTCCCGGTCCACATTGCCACTCACTCTCGATATGCCTTACTATCAGCGCGCCCACACGTGCGAGACTGGGACACTTGAACTGCTGCGACCTGCTTCCCAATAAAACTTGGTTCATTTTTGGCCCACTGTTAAAAGCTGTGCATCTTCACTATACCCCCATGATATAAATGAACCAAAAGGGGTAGATACAGCAGCTACATAGATAGTGGGAGAGACGAAGCTGAGGTGTGGCGGCATAAGTCTGCGCATTTGACGCCTTGAGCTGGAGCGGCGTATTGATTTGCAAGTTCGCAAATGAGTATCACAAGATGACTCGGACTGGATATCCCAAGGTGCGTTAGCGTTCTTCAATAGAGGGTCAGCCGCGAACTCCCCCCCAATCCACCAGCCCTACTCGGATGAACGCTGTGGGGTCCTATAGATATCCTGATTGACTGCGTGGATCTCTTTCCTTTTTTCAGTGACACCCAAACATATCAAAGCGTGGACCAGACTATGCTAAACGTAGCTGTGCTTGAAATTCTAAGTATTGAAAGCAAAGCACCTCACATTAAAGATGAAAAGTGTGACGCGCCTCTCACCCAAGCTTGGAACGTTCACAGACCCAACATCATAACACAAAATCAGAAACCAGTAAAATGTATACAGTACGGATGTAAAATTTTGATCTATAAGTACTAGGTTCTCGTACACTTTGCGAAAAAATCTTTCTACTACACACCACATACCATCTAACAAGACTAATCAACGTCCATCTCACTCGGTCCAGGCGCCGCATCCTCCTCCTTCTTCGCAGGCTCCTCCTGCTTCTGCGGCGTCTCCTGCCCAGTCTTCGGCGTCTGCGCCCCACTCGACGGCGGCACAGGCGCGCGCGGCTTCGGCTTCGTCAAAATAGGCGTCGCAAAGTAAATAACCTCGTCCCGCTTCTTGCTGATCTCAGCCGTCGTCAAAATAGGATCCACATTCTTCGGGCGCTCGCTCTGCCGCACCGTCTGGTCCTCGAGCCACTTTTGCACAGTCGCGACCTTCTCGACGACGCTCTGCAAATCCTTCTCGTCAATGTGGCTAAACTTGTCGTCGCCCGAGGTTGCCTGCGACATGTACGAGTTGAGCGTCTCGCGAAGCTGAGCAATTGTGCGTTGGCGCTCCTCAGCCTCACGCCAGCGGAAGGTAATGGGGTCGCCGAGGACCTTGAGCGCGTCGAGACGAGAGACATAGGCAGATTTTTTGGCGTCCTCGCCCTCTTCCGAGTAAAGCCAATCCTCCGCCTCCTGCAGAGCGGCCAAGAGCTTCTCCTTCTCTTCTGGCTGCACGAAGTGAGCGTAACGATCGTCGAGCTTGCCACGGGTATCGTAAACGTACTCCTCCAGGGCGTTCTTGCGGTCCTGGATAAAAGTTCAATAAAAGAGTTAACACAACGCGACAAACACAATTACCTCGGTATCCATAACGAGCTTGTCGCTCTCGTGCATCTGGCCCTCGAGCTCCTTGTACTTTTCGACAATGCTCTTATCGAGACTGGCAGTGCCCGCAAAGAAAGGCACGTCGCGCTTTTGGGTGACCCTTTTCTTCTTGGGCACCGCACCCTCGGGAGCATCCACCTCCATAGCGGCAGGCTCCTCCTTGTCGACAATCTCCTCGACGTAGGCAGCCTCAAATGAAAGGATACCGTGTGCGTTCAGCCGCGTCTTGAGCTTTACGCAAGCAGAGTCGCCAGTGGTCGTTGGCGGGATCTCCTTGGCAGAGAAGCGACCGATCCACGGATTAATGCCGCCCGGAAGGTTTTCTGGCTCCGCGTAGGACGCTTCAATGTCAAATGGCTCCTTGCGGTAGAAGGAGAGGACCTTGGTCGAAGGCAGAGCGTTGCCTTTGGGAAAGACCAGGAGCTCGGTGTCATCTGGCTCGGCGGGGTTGACCTCCCAGGTCATCTTGATGGGGTATGTAGCGATATCGGTAAAGTTGAAGTCACGGACACGGAATACGGGGGAGAGCTTGGCACAGGCAAAGGTCGCGCCGCGTGCGACGGCTTCGTCCTGGTTAAGGGTAGTGGAGAGTTGCTTGTCGGGGAAGGCAGTCTGGATTTTGGCGCGCACGGCGGGGATGCGTGTAGAGCCACCAATCAGCTCAATCGCGTCAATCTCGTCAAGAGACAGACCAGACTCGGCGACTGCGCGGTGGAGGGGGGCGGGAATACGGTCCAGGACGTCGGCAATAAGGCCTTCGTACTCCTCGCGGGTAAGCTTGGAGGCGGCATCAATGTCGTTCATGATAGACTCGATGTTGAGAGGGGCCTCTGCGTTGGCAGAAAGCACCTTTTTGAGGCGCTCGCAGCCGGCAGTGAGACGGAAGGTGGCCTTGGGATTGGACAAGACATCGATCTTGTACTTTGTCTTGAATTCTTCGGAAAAGTGCTTGACAAGGGCGTAGTCAATGTCGCGACCACCAAGATTCCGGTCGAACGCGGTGCTTTTGACGGCAAGCTGGCCTTTGGAGAAAGCGACGACAGCACACGATAGGGAGGCGTGGCCGACGTCAACGAAAACGACGTTGCGAGGAGGCGCTTCTGGCTCGGGAAGGTCGGATTTTGTGATACCGTACCCGAGAGCAGCGGCTGTGGTATCGTTGATGAGGCGAAGAACGGTGAGGCCTGCAATGGAAGCGGCGTCCATCACTGCTCGTCGCTGGATATCGGTGTACCATCCGGGAACAGCGATCACAATATCTGTGACGCCGTTCTTGAGCTCGTTGGCTGCGATGTCGCGTAGCTTGGCGAGATACATCGCGACAAGCTGTGTAGCAGAGAAAGTTTGCGGTTCGCCGACATAGTTGACCTGCAAGAAATCAGACTCTGGCCATCCCTGCAGCACAACAACTTGCCTGGACACCGACAGATCCCTGGACGTCAACAAGAGTGGCGTTGATAAATTTCTTTTCAACATCCTGCACTTCTGGATCCGACAATGTCCGCCCAACAAGACGCTTCAACGATCCGATGGTATTGCGGAAATTTGACGTTTCCTGCGTTTTCGCCGCTTCACCAATAGCTCGCTGTTTGGGCCCAAATGCCACCAAAGATCTACCGATGCTTCAGCACGACAACGACCGAGAGGATATCAACGCACGGGGTAGCCCGATTAGATGTCTCGTTTACGATGATATCGATGCCGCGGTGTCTGGCCACGCCAATCTGTATTCCAATGCTGTTGTAAGAAAAATAATCGATCCACGACAAGACCCACCTTGCTGTGAAGACAGCCAAAATCGACTCCTACGACGGCCATGGCGATTATTATGCGATCAAAGGGTGATTAGATGGGGTAATAAAGGCGTGAACAGAGGTCGTTAAAAATCTAGCTGACGGGGAGAGGGAGGGATTGGATTGCGTTCCATATATGGACCTCCCGCTTGCCATATTGGGATCTGATCGACCTTCTTTTGCCTTCTCCGCGCTTCGACGCGTTTCCAACACGTTTCCTTTGCGTCTTTGTCTCTCTCACGACCCTAGAAAGTGCCGGAACACGCAGCTACACGTCCTCCGTGCTGTATTGGATGCAAGATATGCTGTATCTACGAATGAATCCTTGCCAAAGTGGTAATTAACGCCTCTGTTTGTTGGAATCCGCCTGCGTTGTTTCTACTTGGCGCCTTGGTACTGGCCAGCTGACTCTGCGTTGACTCATTTCGACAACATCGTGTAGGCGACATGTCCGCCGCGAGGTGGGCCTACAATGAGAACATTTGGCGACAAGATCACCCCCGGCAGAGAGTCATCAGTGGCGCCACACTCCGAAAAAGAAAGCTTACCTAGGAAAAACAAAGAACATCCCGACTTGCAACTATAGGCGAACGTCTGCCACTTCTCAAATGAACGATCCAAACGTTCCTCAAGGTCGGATGTGATCAAGCTCGCAGAATTCCTCGTTCGACACCGCCAGACTTGACAATCATGGATGCTACTTTGGAGAGAAGGGAAAACAAGGCGACAATCCCGAGCGCCATCCAATTTCCGCCAACTCGTAAGGCATCCGCTTTGTCCGACAGCTTAGAAAAGATTTTCTTCGCATTCTTAACATAAATACGAATGAACAATCATCTATCTTGTCGTTTTCCGCTAGCTGGTTCAGGCTTTATCTCCACCCAAAGACATTCACCCCACAGATCCCCTCGCTCCCCGTGTCGTTGATGTGTTTGCGGATTTCATGCGATACTTTTTCCAGTGTACGAAGAAATATATCATCAACATGTCACCAACGGGACTCTTATCCTGGTCATCTATCGAGAACAATATCGACTTTATTCTCCCCCTCAGCAGGCCAAGCGGTGGTCTGGTAGACGATGAGAACGCGAGTGCAGTTTGTCACGGAAGGCGAATCCAGCGGCCACTCACATTGATAAGGGCGCTTTCAACGGTTCTCAGACCGCGGCGAGCTTTCCCCGAATACCCACATCTAATCGACCCCTAACAAACTTCAAAGCCACAGTTGTCGATGCCGGAGGAGACCTGAGCGCGTATCGGAATAATGTATGTTCCAACGTGGAACGATTCTGACATTGTACTGATGTTTAGCCCTTTCGTGAAGGATTCAAATTGGAGGGCACTCGATTTGGAAACCTTTCGCACATCACAGACACATTTGACAAACTCGCGAAGATGTCCTTCCGACCTCCCTGTTCATGCGCTTTGGATCTGTCAGAGGTATCGAGCCCAGAGCTGGTTTGAAATCTCAAACAGACGAATGAAACTTGATGGGTCTGTACATCCCTTTCCTTCTTTGTTCCTCACGCCTCACTGTGGTGGGTAGGGCCAATTCTTCGAGCCTTCTGTAGGTATGCGGACTCGGCTAGCCGCGCAGACATGATGGTGGTCTTCAGACAAGGTGTACATTCGGAGCCTGTGTACCTATAACATCCGTGCTATGTGTGTACATATAACATAAGCGAGACATACATCCCATACAAACTAAAATATCAACCTCCGGGTTGATCTGCTGAATGCCTACACAACACAATGGCAGAGTGCAATAGCAATCCATAACAGTGGTGGGTGCGAATGGAATCAATGTGATCGGCGGTGGCGGCGGAAACATATGTCGAGTGAGGAATGAGTGGCAGCCATTGGGCTCCCAGAACGTAGAGGTGGGCACTCAGCACGCTTATAACCTCCCTGGCCTGTTATGACCTAAACCGTCTCGGAATGTTGGGCTCCCAGCGCTCTCGAGCGAATACTCGGTCCGTTGACCGTCCAACTCGGCCTGGCCTGTTACAATCCCCTCTATGACGACCAGAATGTTTGGAAACACTTCTCTCTTCATCCCAAATC
Source organism: Mucidula mucida (assembly GCA_015501055.1). Classification (NCBI taxonomy): domain Eukaryota; kingdom Fungi; phylum Basidiomycota; class Agaricomycetes; order Agaricales; family Physalacriaceae; genus Mucidula; species Mucidula mucida. The sequence goes on along the minus strand of JADNYV010000573.1, from coordinate 10,369 downwards.
CTGTGATGTATGGCTGGTTGATGATGCACAATGCGTGGAATATGGTGACAGTGATGGCGATTGATAACGGACGATGTGGGCTTGTCAACGCAATCAATAGCAATCAGACTGGAATCTGGAGGCTGCTGGTGGTTCAGAATGCGGTGGTCACCAGATGTAGGTATGCGGACTCGGCTAGCCGCGCAGACATGATGGTGGTCTTCAGACAAGGTGTACATTCGGAGCCTATGTACCTATAACATCCGTGCTACGCGTGTACATATAACATAAGCGAGACATACACTTCGCTGTCCGCCATCGTTGTAGTAGTGCATTGTCGCAGAGTCGGATTGGGATCATTCATCGGTGACAGTTCCTCGACTTGGGATTTTACTCTCTGCCTTTACTTTATGCTTACCTACATGTTTTTACTCATAGATCAGCCCACCTCAGTCTCCATTCCTCTGGCTTAGTCCAGACCTATATTACACCACTTATTTAATTTCTAGGATCACACCACTCTACCATGGGCCTAGTTAATGTAGGCTTAGACCCATACCTACTTTACCTTCCAACCACCACAGTCTAAATCTCATTGTTTTACACCTTAATTTCGCTTGGAGCTCAGAGCACAGAGTGCACGAAGGAGCAGAGCATATCCATTCGAGGCGTACTGTAGCGTTTCGACCATAACTTCACAGCCTGTGACCCATTATGGTCTGAAGTTACAGCGAACAGCTTCACAGACCCTTAAATTGCCTTTTTTGGACAGTTCCGCTTATAGCGGGACCTGAAATTTCCTTATTTGGAGGCTCGTGCCTGACCAAAGTGGTCCGTGACCCGTTATGATGTATATATAGCTTCACTTCAAAGACCCCCGTGACCCGTTATGTGAATTTGCGGTCAAAACACTACAGTACTCTACATTTTACATCTGATCACTCGACTTACGGCTTCGACCAGCTCCCATCGCAACTGACTATACCTCGCACATACATATTCAACGCACAGACTGACGTCTACATCTACAGTAGAGCCCACTGCGAGGGAATAGTCGAACCAGAAGCGCCTTGTTATGAATCGCCATATTTTCACATTTTCACATCTTATCATATCTTATCAGGGGCCTTGTCTTATCAACCAACAGACTGTTTCATCATATGTTTCGTCACCGATCATACTCCTTTTCATTACCGAAGCCATACTCATGTTGGACACACACCCAACACATGGATAACATCATACATGCCGATACCTCATGGACTCCCTATTGTATACACACCGCCGACACTCGTAGCACACATGGTTGTTTCAGTATTATTACTTACATGCAGTTGCCACCCGTATTTAATGGTTTTACGGACTAGTAGCATACAACACTGGGTCAAGGGCGTGGAGTTAACCCTAGCGGAAACACGTATGGACAAGGAGTCCCAAACACAGGCTTACTAGTATATAAGCAGTAGTATAGTATCATTGTACTTTAGTTCCAATCTCGTTTATACACCTGGCCTAGCCTAGTCTTACGAACACAAACACTTTTTCCTTTAGTTCTTGCTGTGGTACATGGTTTAGCCTTGTGGCTATAGTCAGTCGCTAACAGAAGATCGGAACTACTTTCTACCACCTACCACATATCCCTGATCGTCGATCAGCACTTCGCTGTTTGATCATCGCACATTCCCTTTCCCTGTTCACAGATTGACGGATTCCTAATCCCAGCGCACGTCCGCATACATGTGTATTGGTCCCAGTAGCGCCGGCTAACAGTTAGAGATAACTGCCTCGGGTGCTGGAAGTAGCCGCTCTCACGAGAACGAACTTTTGGCAGTTGCACTTCAGTGGGCGCTGTTTACGGGTCAACCCCGAGGGACGTCGGCTGGGCAATTGCAAACTTGTGACAAGCTCTTGGGCTCCGTAGATACATAGTCAGTAGTTGGTAAAATAGCGTAGATAGTTACGATACCTACCTACTTTACTTACCTTACGATACAAACCATCATTCCCCACCCTACCAAGTCCTGGATTCTATTTCAGATCTAGGCAATTCCCCTTTATTCATCCAAACCTCTATCCCCTTGCCCGTTTCATCCAAATCCGCATCACCCATATCCCCACTTTTACCCTTTCACTCTCCGATCTCATCACCCCAATTCACCATGTCCAACGAAGCACCCGAGCCCGCTCATCACCCCGATGTCGAACCCAAAGGCCGATCCCTTCTCAACAAACCTTACAACTATGACGGGGACAAGACCAAGTACAAGAGCTGGTGGCGATCAATGTTCACATACATCTGTGACAAGAAGAACAACATCACATCTGACTCCAAAAGGATTGATGTTGTTCTCTCCTACATCCAAGGAGATCATGTCAATGCATGAGTCCAGAACTACTCGGATCAGAATTTCGACGAGGAGAAAGAGGAATGGACAGTCTCTTGGACGGAGTTCAAGGAAGATTTGAAGGAACAATTTGTGGATTCCAACCTCGCGCGAGACGCGCAAGACCAGATCAAGCGGTTGCGCCAAGGGCAAGACACCGCTCAAGATTTCTTCCAGAAGTTCGAGGTTCTGCTTACACAGGCAGGATATTCGAAGGATGACACATTTGTTGTGCGACTTCTCGAGACCAATGTCAACGAGAAGATCATTGATCAGATCTATGGCAGCCGAGACGGGTTGCCAGAGAAGTACAAGGATTGGAAGGCACAGATCATTCAGATTGATCAGCTGTGGAGAAGGCGGACAGCGAGCAAGAGGTCCGGCATGCAGTCCCAACCCCTAGCTCCGCAGGCGGCTACATCGAGAGTCAATCCTACAAACCCACCCCCGACGCCGATCACACAACGAGATGCCACCGGTGTTACCTATGGAGGAGCCGGCAGGCCAATGGACATCAACAACGCACGTCAAAGATGACTTTGCTTCAGCTGTGGCAAACACGGCCATGTCAGCAGGTTCTGTCCCAAGAAGGGTCAACCCCAGACGATTCGGGGTCTATGGACCGAAATGAATGACGAGGAGAAGAAGAAGCTGGCCGAAGAATTGGGTTTTGCGACTCTAACCTGGATGGCATGCGATGTACAGTGTGTTTATTTTGTTTAATACAATAGTCATGACAGTATCAGTTTTAGTGCATCTTCTAGCTCAGAACTCAATCGGGAAAACAAAAGGGAGATATTTGAGGCAATCCGCCGGGTCTTCATCCCAAACCTCAGGCCCATCCTCTTCGTCAGACGACCAGTCGGTGCTATGAGTTTACATCAGCTCCTTTTGAACGTGAATTTAAGAACCAATCACGTACTCGTCCAAGTCTTCCTCGTCGCTGCTGCTACTCTCATCATCCGACTCCCACAGATCGGCACTTCCAAGTCTTCTTCGGTAGAGTCAGATACAAACTTGCTGAGGCTCTGTCCCATTCGGCGTTCAATGGCGTGCAACACATTCACTTTTACGACAGGAATCTTATCACCGACCAGGCACAGCCACGGCTTGTATCCGTGGTGCGTCGCGCTTTGCCGCGCCTTGCGAGTCGAGGAATTCTTTGTTTCGAGTAGGGACAGGATGGGTCTAGTGCGGAGGCGCTTCTCGGATACTAAAAGCACGTAATACCAAATAAACTGATTAGGACGGAAATAATGAATTATAAGACTCGGCTGGGTAACAAAGGCACCGCTGAGGTGTAGTCATTGTCAGAACAGTTGGAACGAATATAGTACAGTGCGGCCCGAGCTTCCGGAGCTTGATTCACATCCCCCATCATTGTTCGCACAATATTGCCATTCTCTTGGACGTAAACGCCTTGCGCGCGCGAAACAGATCTTTCTAGAGCTCTCTGGGCTTTCACTCTTATGTGTTCTACAGACAGGTCATTTCTCGTTGTTGACATTGCCCAATATTATCGCACATTGCTTGTCAAATCAAGGCACATACTACGACCATTCCCCCAGGCGCGCTCCTGCATTAACGGCAAGAGAGGACCATCTCATCTCCTGGAAATATGATACGCGTGTACATTACACACGAACATCACGGGAGCATAGAAGGCCTTAGGCAAGATGGAGCCCAATCTTGCTGCAACTCCCGTATGCGCCGAATGTCTTGATCACCAGCGAGGACAATGGGGTGTACTATGCCTTATGTCCTCTTGTTGCTAGAACCACGCTATTCAATCACTTGCGCGTATAGTGGAGGTCTGCAGCCGTCGTCGACGTCGGACGGAGTACGCGGGATGTCATGACAGCCCATCAATGTTTTCCGAATCGGTATTTCTTCGGTTTAGACAAGCCAGGTGGAGGAAGATCAAGATTATATGCAGCTCGTCGGGTGAATGTAGGTGGCCCAACGGTTGGGTCAATCTCAACCTCAGCTTCGTCTCCGACATCACCCCAATAATTCTCAACCTGGACTTGCGGTTCTGTGGGTTCATGTCTGTCGCTAAGATGACATTATATCAGTAAGAATTTTCTCAGCCACTGGGTGTGCCTACTGACCGATATTGCCGCATTCGCTTACTGTCTCTCTTTGCAGGTCTGCTGCTCTCGCCATTCGACGACGGGAATTGGTCTTCAAGTTTCCCGTGTCGTTCGCCCTTATGCTTAGGACGTACGGGCGAAGAAATCCGTGATGTTAAGTCATCTCTTGTGTACGTGTATGACCTTCTGGGAGGGGTGTGCCTATCATACACTCGTGTTCTGGGTGGAGAGTTTGACCGACTACGTCTTCTTGAAGATGAACGATGATCCCGATGATTTCTTCTAGGAGATTGGGATCGACTCCGTCGTCCCACAGATCGAGGACGTGAGTGACTGCGTCCTCGTGAAGGGCTATAGTTTTGTTCGTCGCGATACAAGTTTGCCTGACTATGGGCGTGGTCGTCATCATGGCCATGAAGCGCAAGTATTGGCTGTGGTGTAGATAACCCTCGATGTCGGTGCCCAGGGCTAGATGTATAACGTGTTCGTCGGGAAGTCCTTGGAATAGAACCTTCGTGTGTCTTCCAGTCTTCTATCTGAAAGTCGCTTGGATAAGGAATGGGTAGACTGGCATCAGAGGTAATGTGGGTATTGTATTTGAATGCGAGCCTTGGTTATAAACTAGCGATGAATCCCATCGTCATGACAGTTCTTCTGGTATTGTTCGAGTGTCCTCTTGTTTCGCATATCGAAACAAAAGTGGGACTGCATCATTGACGAGACATCAATATAACATGAAACTCAGTGATCTGCGACCAAAGTCCTTTTGTTTGTCCAATTTGCGAATACCTCAGCACTAATTGCATCGTGATATGATTACAGTGTAATGAGAAGTTTGTTGAAGATCGGACTCTGGAGTTAGTAGGACCACCTGCTGCCAGTGTGGCCCGCCGCCACACAACATGGTCGATACCCTAGTGCCTACCACCGTTCTGTATTGCGAAAACACAATTGCAAACTTCCTTACGTACATGTATACTCGTCAGATGTTGATACGTCCACGAAGAACTACGCCATGGTTTGTACATCACCAAGCATACCAGAAACCATCTATCAACAGTAGATGTAAATGACAGTCCTAATCATACTATACTGTCCGATTTTGAACTCGGGTGCTTGCGCGGAGTAGTACTTTCACTGTCGGAGGCGTGACGTGGCCACAGTCCGTGAGTGACTCTGCCAAGCATCCGCGCCCGACGTGCCCATTGCCAAGCGGTTCGGATATGTCGAAGTGCGAGACAGCGCTGGAGTCTCGCACGTCAATGATTTCTGCGGAGGTGGTCAGGAAACCTGTGATACGACAAGTACAGAAGGAACACTTACAGAGTGTGAATCACCGACACTGAATTGGGAGTGTAAATTGGAGAGCTCAACAAGCATGTCCTCCAGGGAGCTGTACTCAAGTTCCTCAACCTTTCTTCCATCGTAACAAGGAACATCGTCCAAATGGAAGTGTTCTCGAAACATGTTATAACACTGTCGTCCGTCGTCAGAGCGGAAGTACTGCAGAACCTCCTGTATACAGAGTTCCCAATGTTCCGGAAATAAGAGCGCAAGGTCGTCGAGCATGACCCGCCGACTGTCATCGGATAGAACTAACATTTTGCAAAGTATCGCAAGGTTGTTGGATTTGCTCAAGTACGCCACCGTTTGCGTAAACGTAGAAGAAGACGATGCACGTAGCACTTCTAGTCCCTCCACGTACGAGGCGGCCAGGAAGAAATATAACCGGAAGCTCTGTATGTCTATGCCTGTACGAACGCGCGATTCTCGAACCGCTTTGTGGAGGTGATCCAGCCACTCGGTCAACCAGTCTCGCTGCGCCAGTTGACGATAAATCTCTATTCCCAGAGACTTTGCGGGAGTACGAGCCGGGTCAACTTGATTATGTGCGTCCAAGAGTTCAATCGTCAATTCAACAGAGCCCTTCAAGCGAGGAAAGTCACGAAACACGACTATTGCGATCTCCTGATGAACGACTGCCGACATCCCGCTGCAAAACTCGCAGATAAGGTCTTGGTTCGGTGAGGTATCCAGGAGGAATGTTCGCGCCAGAGCATGTAGCATCTTTCGCTTATCGCTTGACGCGAGAGTGCCATTCAAGAAGACGTCGGAGTGGATGATACCGCTTAGGGCGCGGAAGGTTGCTCTGATAACAGCTGGATGTTGCCGCAGCGTCCCCCCGGGAACGTTGCTCATGTCCTTGATGACACCAACATATTTTCTAATGATATAGAGAAGCTTGGCCATAGGCGTCTTATGTTTCACGGGGACAACGATACCATTAGGACTGAAAGCAGGTTGCTCTTCATCCTCGTCTTCATCGTCCGTGACGCCAAATTTGCTGGTGAGTAGCACGTGGTGGGTTTGGACCAATGCGAGATTGAGGAGAATATCAGCTGGCAGGCCCGTGTAGTCAGCGCCGCGACATGTGTCGGGGACGAGTACATGGAAGAAGTATTCGGCGATAGATGGTCGCATAAGAGCGTCATCACCCACCGCAGCTGAATCGGGCGCGCGGTATCCAATCTGGGATATTTGCGCACTTTCAATCTGAATGTCCTTGGATCCAGACTACCGAAATTATCGTCACAATCTTCGATGATTAGCGGTAGGGAAATTAACTCCGTGCAAGACGTGTCACATGCTGTAGGCGCCAGACATCCGTGGGTCTGAATGAGCCAGAGAAGGAGCTTTGACCAAACGGGTGACTCGTTGTCACCCACGTCGAGCCATTCAGTGCCAGCCGACAATGCGTTCTGCAAGATTCTGGCCCAGACGAGGACATCAAATGACTGGTACGAATCTGTAAGAGTGATCTGGCGGCGCATAAACCAAATGGCATGTTCGGGATGTCTGTTATCAACAAGCAAAGACAAAGCATTGGGAGGTCTAACGACGAGCTCGAGGGTAGGCGTCAGGACGTTTGGAGGCACAAGCTTTGGGACCGCAGGCTCGACGCGTACATGTGCCCTGTAGAGACGTTCATAAGCTGTTTGCTTGTCCGGCGCCGTGAACTCCATCGATTCTACCAATGACCGAATTCTCTCAGCGACATCGGGAATACCTTTCTTCACAACAGAAAGCACTTCAAGGGGCAGAGCGCTCAAGGCCTGCAGCACAACTCTCTGCACCGACGTGTTAGAGGAGATGTGGTATAAACCAATGAGAGCGCGAGCGTCAAGAGCTTCCGCAATGCTTGCGACTGTCTGCCGTTCGACATCCCTAAGAGATCTAAGCCAGGTCGCAGTAGAGAGGCCATCACTGGTAACCGCGTCCTGGGTATCCGCCGCTGGAGATACACAGTGCCGGCGAATAGTGTCAAAGCGACAGCGGATCCATGATACAAGGCGACTGCGTTGCGCGGACACACAAAGGTAGGCGGAGATGGAGTAGGAGTAAAGTGTCAAATAGGTCTTATATGGACAGTCCGGTTTGAAAAGAGGTAGCAGAGTAGTGCCAAAATAGGCTACAAAAGCAATGAAACCAATGACACCCACCAATACGGCGCCGGGGGTACTGAGAGCGCGGACGTGGATGACCAATCCGAAAAAGAATACACCCAACGCAACGTGCATGAGGACAGGAAGAATACCGATGATGAGAGGGACGTGCCATGCATCGATATTTTCAAACCTGAACTGGCGAATGCGACTGCGGTCACAGGGGGTACCCGACGGAACAGCCATATATTGGTGGATCCACTGTTTCACCAGTACCGCCATCAAAGCTGTTGTCAAACTCAACGCCAAACTCGTGAACCAGAGTACGTTGACCCAAGCGTCTGTTCGAGAGGCATGTACGGGGCTAGTCGGAGTAATACCCGAAGAGGTTATGGAGTCGGAGGGAAGACCGTCCATCATTGCTCGCTGAAGACGGAGCATGTCGTAGACGATGTATGCAGTGACCTGATTGTAGTCGACCTGCAGGTTTGGAGAAGTCTGGGTAACAAAGGTGGAGACAACAGCAGAAAATAGACCAGCCTGTAAACAAGATCGATTCTCAAGACTGTTCCAGAATGTATAAGGACGACTCACAAAAACGAGTAAAACGTCCAACGCGTCTCTCCAGTCCTCGACCCTCTCGCTGTCGAACTTGGCGTATTCCTCCAAGAACGTCTTCCAAACCCGCGCCATAGGTCCCATTTCCTTGTAAGGATCGTCCTCCGGAAACTTCTGTTCATAATCAAACGCGTCGTTGCCTACGTGGCGTAGATTAATCCCAGACCGGGCTAAATGTTCAGATACATACCTCTGTCAGCGCGTAAATGTCTGCTATTCAACCCTAGGGCCTTGCGTCTTCTATATTTACGCTTGTTCGAGACTTGCGGCACCGGTAGGTGTACATCCTCAGAATAGGCCTTCAGATGGGTTGAAGTACTACTTCGATTGGTTTCGGAGCCATCGTCGGAGCTGCTATCGTCGCTCAAAGACGGCCTACGTGCGCTAGAAATGCGAGGTCCCTTCATTGTCTTCCGGCGGGACGTTGTAGAAGACGACATACTAGAGAAAATGATGGGCGTATAACTTTCGAGACCGCATTGATATCGACCTGGTTACGTTTGTTCCGTATTCGGCCTCGTCCCAAGACAGGTAAAAGCTCCTTCTACAATCAGAACAACATCAGGAAGTTGTGCCTAGACCAATGGAAGAGAACAAAGCAGACCAATACGGGAAAACAAGGCAGGTTGTCACCTGTTCGGGATGTATTGCAGTGGGATAGCCACTGGTGCTGATTAGCAGCAGATCATGATGCACGAGACTGGAATCCCCGGACCTGCACAGGTCATGATATGTGGTCCAGAAAGACGGTGTGTATGCAGATGTATGCCGCAATGTCCAAGACGCATACCCTACGTGCAGTGAACAAGGCAGATATTCAACCTAACGAGGATGTGATACAATAGAGTGACCAACGTCGAGAAAGACGGTATGTAAGACGGCAAATTCTGGTGTACCCGCGCTCGGTGATAGACGGATCATTGGTCATCACATGACTTGGCAATTGCCGCCCGACGTGCCGCTACGCCACACAGAGAACACCGTTCACTAGGGTGAATCTGGCATTTTGAATGGCAGCTTGGTTGTTTGACAGCGATAGCGATGGTGTCTTCCCAAAATGGAACTGTCAGGGATACAAGAGGCATTTCAAACACAATCAAACCTCAGGGCCGCATATTTTTCCCTTCTGACAGTGATCATCAACAACCTAAATCCCCTAACCACGTCGAATTCCTTCAAAGCGCCGTGTGCATCTTGGGCGCATCACCCATCTCTAGGCAGGGCGCGCTCTTCCGCAAACTGGCCCCCGAGTACAAACCTACACATATCAGCCATTGTCATCATCTCCAAAAACACATCAGCCAGGTAACTGTGATCCAAAGAGACAACAATCTGGGGGATCCCCAAAGAAAAGGCCGCCTAGCTGTGCTAACTGGCATGTCCTCCCTGTTAGCGACTGACTATATCCACATGACTAAACCAGGTACCACAGAGAGACTCAGGGAAAGAAAGTGTTCGTGTTCGTAGAGCTAGGCTAGGCCAGGTGTATAAACAAGATTGGAACTAAAGTACAATGATGCTACGCTACTGCTTATATACTAGTAAGTCTATGTTTGGAACTCCTTGTCCATACATGTTTCCGCTAGGGTTAACTCCACGCCTTGACCCAGTGTTATATGCTACTAGTCCGTGAAACCATTAAATACGAGTGGTAACTGCATGTAAGTAATAATACTGAAACAACCATGTGTGCTACGAGTGTCGGTGGTGTGTATACAATAGGGAGTCCATGAGGTATCAGAATATATGATGTCATCCATGTGTTGGGCGTGTGTCCGACATGAGTACGGCTTTGGTAATGAAAAGGAGTATGATCAGTGATGAAACAGATGATGAAACAGTCCGTTGGTTG
>JADNYV010000572.1:0-21420 GCA_015501055.1 Mucidula mucida | reverse complement strand
AAATTTTGGAGTCGATATGTATGCTGAGCTGTTGTCAGAGTCCTCGAGACGTATCGCAGCCTTCATGCATCTGCTTACTCGTCCCGCATGGACTAGTTCCTGAGATATTCGCCTGATGCGCATTCTTTGATGTAGTTATGTGTAGTACTCGGAGAATGTAGAATAAGTTGTTGGTTCTGTGTATCATAGAACAAAAATAAAAACAGTCGTATCCAATGTTACTACAGAACTCAGAATGACCAGTGACTTTTTCGTGGCAGCGAACAATAGCGAACACATCACGATTTCTTTGCCAGTGCCAACAACAGTCGTTGAACTAGGATATAGGCAGAGATTTGATCTAAGACGCGTACGCCACAATACAAGACCCTTAGTTTATCTTACGCGCGTAGAGGATTTGTGTATGACACACGCAGCAATATCAGCAAAGGACATCCATGGCGCGGCAATGGCCACACCCACGGCCCACGTACATTACCGACAGGCAATTTTTGACCAAAATTGCCGCGTGTTAGCAGGAACGACTGTCTTCATACGCCTCACTCAGTCGGCTTCCAAGTCGATGCCGTAGCTACGCGTGTGTTCGTGGCGTGGACACATCCAACACCGAATCAAAGTTGCTCTGGACTAAATCTGCGCTTTTCCTGTCAGTGCGGTCTCCCTCCTCCACCAACACGGGTCAAGCGTCGACTACGAGACGAAGAGATGGACATGACAGGTACGCATTGGAACCGAAATCGTCGTCCTGATTTGACGAAATGCTCTGTAGTCCTTTGTGGTGTTTTGACAGTCTGCTTTAGTGTGGCGTCTTTCTCGGCTAGATCGGGGCAAGAAGCAGTCCCAATATCATGTGAAATCAACACGGAATAGAACCACTGGCTCCTGTTCGATCATCTTCATCGTCTCTTTGCTCTTACCTTCGTCAGACTTTGATAGTTTGACGTATTCTTGCTGTCTCCATCGCTTTACTGTTGCTCAATCTCTCTCATATCCAAATGTCCCGCTCACTTCCTGATTTCACCAACACAGTCGTCGCCCACGGTCGCCTCCATCTCACGAAGCTCCTAGGTGCTGGCGCCTTTGGTGTGGTGTACGAGGGTGTGGACATCCAGACGGCCTGCCCACTGCAGTACGCCGTGAAGGTGATGTTCACGCCCGCACCTGGCTCCTACGAAGAGGAGCTCCAAAGCGCCGAAGTCGAGCTGCACAAGCGCGTTTCTGACCACAACAACGTCGTCACCCTCTATGAACACATCGTCGAAGGTCCGTACAGTTACATTCTTCTCGCTCTCTGCCGTGGAGACAACCTCTACACTCGGCTGGGAAAACGGCAGTTTAGACAGAACGACGACTTCATTCGTGAGACGATGGTGCAGATTATCGAAGGTTTGATGGCGTGTCACGAGAAGGGGGTTTATCACCGCGACCTGAAGCCAGAGAACATCCTGACTTCCAGCGATGGGAGCAGAGTGTACTTGGCAGATTTTGGGTTATCGACGAAGGATCGCACGTCGACTGACTTTGGGGTGGGTACCTTGCCTTACATGTCGCCGGGTACGATTCCGCTGCACCTCTCATTCCTGGTACTGACGTGCTGCAGAGTGCATCGGGTCACAGTACACATCCTCTTACTACTCCCCACAATACAACGATATTTGGTCAGTGGGAGTCATCCTCGTCAACCTTGTCACCGGGTGCTATCCTTGGGACAGCGCAGAGTGGGAGGACCCTCTGTTCAGGGCATACCTGGGAGATCCCAACTCTATCGCAAAGACCATGCCGATACGCATCTCGGTAGAGTGTAACGAGTTATTGCAATTCATCTTCCAGGTAGATCCACTCAGACGCATACCGCTTTCTCGGTTGGTCATGCTTGTTGAGCAAGTCGAGACATTCTTCCTGGAGCCTAGGATTGAACTCCCGCTTCCTCCTCCGCCATGCAACTCCGGAGGCGGTTCGATGCTAATGAATATTGATATTGCAGGGATCTCACCGCCTGATACCTCGCTCGGGATGGGTGTTCGTCTCCCACCGATGAACGTCGCGGACCGGGATGTAGGCTATTTTGCTGGAGGGCGCTCATAATTGGCTAGTCCAATCATACACGCGGTTCGCCTCACAGTCTTTTGGTCATTCGTTTGGTTACAGATATCTCTCTTGTGGGTACTGGGGGCTTCAGACGCGCAAAATATGGCACTGGCAACTGGGGACATAAACTCACTTCCTTCCTGGCTGGGGAAGTAGCTTGGGATCTGGGGGCATTCGTACTTCTTTCCTGGCTGTGGAAGTACATTGGGTACATGAGGGTTCATTCGAGAACTGAGGGCACAAATTTTGGGAACCGGGGGCATACTTTGGGAGATGGGGCTCAAGAAGCAGTTCATCTGCGTCGACTTTGGGTACTGGGGGCATACCTCTTCCATTGAGGGGGCGTTTTAACGTTCTTTTGGCAAACGACTGTGAATGATAATCCTGCCCATGCATCTGGCACTGGCATTATACGATTTGAGCACTGTCGGTTTATTCGTACTTCCTTCCTGGCTGGGGAAGTACAGTGGCTCATTTCTTCCATACGGGCCAGGAATACTTTGGGGATGTATGACCGCTGTCTGGATAAGGATCGTTCGACACTATTGGGAAGCTGGTACTCATTAGACACCTGAGTGATCTTTCGCGATTGTTTCTCGTACCAGGTCCTTACTGGGATTTCCGTGTCGTGTCAGCACAGCGATAAGGCAGAAATGATATGACGTGTCGGAGGGAGGAAGAGTGTCGGGAGTGCACACCTAGTTGTGGCGTGCACTCTCGAGGCGACTCGTAGGGTATGATTTTTCATTCTTAGCGGATCACCAGGACTGACTACCTTTTCGGATCTTCCGCCTCGCTTCGCCGACATGTTGCACTAATCGCAACTTGTGTCATGTACGCCTCGGACAGGATGGCCGCGCATGCGGCCCAAGGCGCCACAGATGGATGTAACACAAGTACTCATACTCCATGTACGGTACAGGAATGGAATTACACGAATACGCGCAAGGCGACTTTTGGATTTCTGACCGCTACTAAGTTACAAGTGCCAGTACCGGGGGGATTTTTCTTGTTGGACAAGGCTGAAATCGGCATACGTTTCCGTAATGTGAAGAAAGCACAGCTTCTATCTGGCGAGCGGCTCGTAAATACTCTCTCCTCTCTTCCGAACTTCTCGACTCAATTCATCCTTATAGATCGCGTACTGGCTGACTCGTTACCTTTGGGTTTGCGTTATTTAAATCTTCGTACGAAAGTTCTTTTGACTAGCTATACAGACGTGATCAAGCCGCTACAACCAACGCCACCTTCAATTCCGAAACTCCCGCTCAGACTCGGAGTACATCATTCACGAAGTAAGGCCCAGCGGAGTCTGGCATGTGAGTGTACCGGGTCATGATAAATGTGGTCCTCTTAATGTCTCTGTTCGTAGGGCGGGCTTGTGTATGTCATTCTTTGATACTCATACTGCCATGATGTTTGATATAGCACTACGAAGGTATGTCTCTGCCTCTGAACTCGCATCATTCAACAAGCTCGGTATTTTTACAGTACACCAGCCGTAGCAAGTACATTTGCAGCATTTGAGTAGATGAGAAGTCAGTTTGCGCATTGTCCGAAGCTTCGTAACACTTAATGATTGACCTCGAGGCTGTCTCGCTGGGGACACTGGAGCGTAATACACATTTGATCTGTGCCCTTCGTCGATACATCGGTCCAATGGAATTTAGCTTCAATACTGAGGCCGTTCAAATCTAAATGTTGAATAACTATGCACCACAGACTACTCAAGGGCAAGAGAGACGCAAAGTGCGCGTAGTCTCGAGGCCAGACGCCCGCCAGTAAGATACACTGGCGAAGTGACTGGTACCGAGTCTAAAGTGCGCGTATCTTCAGAGTCGTCAATGTTCAGAATCACCATATTGGCGAGTAGAGACTGTAAAATGCGCGGCCACCTCGAGGCTTAGCTACTTAGGTTGTTGAGTAATGAAATCAAATAAATTGAGGCTATAACAGTGCGAAAGGTGACTGGTGCAGGTGTTGGTAATATGGTATACCGACGGACTACTCAGTCGACCAGACCTAGATCGAAGTGTCAGCTTTGATCGAGTCTGCCTAAGGGAGACTAGACCTTTCGCGCTTGGGTAGCAGCACTGACAGACTTCAGAACAACTTTGAAATCGGCTTCCGGTGCTGGGTGCGGTGTGGCGCGTGATTGCGGTATGGGTTTTTGTTTCTTCGTGGATGAGGTTTTGGGTCGGTTAGGCTTGGGTTCGTCGGCGGAGTCCTCTGATTTAGGTCGTTTACTTGGTCTCTCGGACTCTTGCTTTACTTTGACGAGTGTAACGGAAGAGTTGAATGGGCTGACGGTCTCTATGAGGCGCGTGGAACGGCGGAGCATGGCGTGGTTCGCAAGAGCTCGCGCATCGGGCCGTGTTCCGAGGCACTTTTTTCTTTCTTGCGACAACATGGAATCCTCAGAATCAATACCCGTAATCGCTCTAGCGAACTTATCCAACGGCCGTGTCTCTTCAAACTCATGGAAACCGTTGAAATCCGCTACAGCGTCGGTAAGCTTTGTCCTCACTTCCAATCCAATATCATCTAAAGTAATCACACTCATCGCAAATAGTGAGTTTATTTCTAAGCCCATATGGCTCCATTGCACAAGGGCCTTGACACGCAAGGTCATCAGTAAAGCAACTGACAGGCCCTAGAAAACACGATCACCAGCACACACGACTCAATGACAGTGACATATTTCGTGTAGCTAAATTCTCGCTCCGACTTCAGAAACGGTTGGTGAATCAGGTGATGGTCATAGCCCTATTGAACCAGCCGCTATCGAGCCTAAAGTGGTCGTGAGAATTGTGTTTCACATCTCATTCGGGCGTCCATGTCCTCCCTTGGCCTCGTCTTCAAGCTGCTGGCAGTTCCAGTCTCACCGTCTCTGTGTCGTCCTCGCGCCTCACTGCGCTCCTTGTCGTTTCCCTTCCGGAGCTTTATTTCAACCCGGACGACACTCCGCCCGTATTCAATCATGGCCCAGTCTCGTGATGACCTTTTCAACTACACGTCTGGGCGGTGGATGTAAGTTTCGTACACGGCGTATTTGTCTGACTCTTAATATGGTCAGTTTCAACGATGACATTCGGCACGTAGAGCGCAAACTTGTTTTCAAGGTTGATGAGCTTAGTCGACTTGCGGCGGAGGCCGTAAACCGAAGTCCTGATGATATCGTTGACCTGAAAAAAATAGCCGAGGGTGGCTTCAATCGTATTTTTCTCATCACCATGCGTTGTGGCTTCCAAATGGTCGCGCGTATCCCGTACCCGGTTACGAGTCCAAAGTACTTCGCTGTCGCTAGTGAAGTGGCTACTATGGCCTTTCTCCGTTCCTTGGGACTACCGCTGCCTCAGATATACGGATATTCCCCAACGCCGAACAACGCGGCAGGGAATGAGTATATCTTCATGGAATTCGTACAAGGCATTAACTTGAGCGACATATGGTCTAACCTAGAGGAGGGTGAAATCAATTCTATTACACACCAACTTGCTCAACTCGAGTCGAAGATAATGTCGATTGTGCTCCCGGCTGGCGGAAGCCTTTACTTTACTGAAGACTTGGAGAATGCACCCAGGAGCGCCTCTTGGCACATAAGGCCAGGCCGCACCACCCTCGCGAACAAGGACTTCTGCGTTGGCCCGGATACAAGTCTACCTCTATGGTATGGCCGGAGATCACAGCTCGACTTGGATCGAGGACCTTGTAAGCCACAATCTACCCCGATTTTGTTACTCAGTAAAAACTACAGATGAAAGTGTCGAAGCAGCCTTCATAAAAGGCGCGGAAAAGGAACTCGCGTTTTTACAGCGGTTCGGTCGACCGTCGCTACCGTTTCAGCGCGTAAGGAGGGAGGCTTACAAGTACCAGGAGCAGCCACCGTCAGCTCACATCGAGAACCTCAATCGCTATCTCCTCATTGCGCCATCACTCATTTCTAGCAACTCAACGCTCCGTCATTTTTGCATACGCCATCCCGACCTCCAGCCGGGCAACATAATCGTTTCCGGTTCAAACTTGCACGTCGTCGGCCTCATCGACTGGCAACATACATCGATCCTACCCTTATTTCTTCACGCCAGCA
Source organism: Mucidula mucida (assembly GCA_015501055.1). NCBI lineage: Eukaryota > Fungi > Basidiomycota > Agaricomycetes > Agaricales > Physalacriaceae > Mucidula > Mucidula mucida. Next base: position 15,242 of record JADNYV010000572.1, on the reverse strand, counting down.
TACCCCAACTTTTTCAGAACTGCAATGATCCTATCTCGCAATCTATGACGCGGCCCTCGTTACCGGAGACGATGGACGACATGGACGTGATCCAGCAAAGCAGAGAAATAGCACGCTACCGTCGTCGCCTCCTCCAGTACCATTACGTCAAAAACACGAAAGAGTTAAACGAGCTTCATTACGCGGCATTGATGGACCCCATGAATGTGCTCCGTCGCCGCCTCTTTCGCTATGCCAGTGACCCGTGGCAGGGCGAAACGCTGGCGCTGAAGGTTGCGCTTATAGAAGCAACGGACAAGTGGAAGACGCTCATGGGAGAAGACCTGCGGTGTCCTATCGTGTTCGACCCCGGAGACGCACACGAGACGATGAAACTAGATGCAGAGCAGAAAGAAGCGGACGAGGCGCTAGAGGCGTGCCGGGACGTCATTGGCTTCCACGGACCGGAGGGTTGGGTGCCCGCCGAGTACTACGAAGAGGCTATGACGCGCAGTAGGAAGATACGGGAGGATGGACTGCCTGCGGCCGAGTCGGAAGTGGAACGCGTCCAGGTCGCAGCGCACTGGCCTTTTGACGACATGGACGAAGCGGCATACATGTAATGAATTGAGCCTTTTTTCTGCGATTGTTCCGAATGCGGCTTTCACAAATGTATGTCGATATAGGATGCCCAGGGCACCACTACCACCAGATTTGTTACCAATGGCGAGACGCCACAGTGCATCAATTCGCCATCACGAAAACTTCTGTCAATCTAGCATAATGTTAGAAACAGGAATTTGAGTGGAAATTCAAAGGCCTATCTGTCATTTCCACGACTTCATCTCGGTCAAGAGCAAGAAGATTTTGGATTCGCCATACGGCTGCAGCGGGTCCTGCTATCGATCTGTGTTTTCATTCTTCAGTTGCTCTATCGTGAAGCTTTTGGACACGACGGTTTGGGCAACGCGCCACAGTTGTAGTAGTGACCTCAGAAGAACGGCTGAAGTGGCTGTATGCGTGGCATGTATTTCGTACTACTTCTCTCTCTTGCCACGTTAGTGGATTTAGTCAAGTTATAATGTCGACAGAGCATTCTTAGAGGACGTGACTTATAATCTCTCAATACGATAAGGTTAAATGATACAGACATAGTGGGGTGCAAAGTGACTCAAAAAGGGGTGTTACACACGCGCCTTCCTGCTTGTGAGAGATCTGGGGCTCCGAATGCCGTTTGTACTGGTAACAATATACGCCTGATGCATCGATGGCGCATTCGCAGTGAATAGGTTAGACATTACGTATAAGTTCGTTATAAGCGTATTCTACATTAACCCAAGTCTATGCCTGAAGACGAAAAATCTAGATACTAAGGCACGTAAGAGAGTTACATGTGCTATCAGCACAGTACATGTACATCACCACTTGGGGTACATCTATCCGTTGAATCGCATGCACCCAGGACGGCCATGCTGTGAAGATGTAAGCACATATGGGCGACGCAACGAAAATGTCAAGAATCCCTGAAACCTTGTCAGTCCTGGTGAAGGGCTAATAGTTGCAGAATATTCCTACACGCCGCGTCGCCTCGAGAGCGCACCCACAACTAGTACTGCCCGACTCTCTTCCTCCCTGTAACACGTCCTATCAGTTCTACCTGTCACAACGCCGATAGCCAGCAAGGAGCTGATGCAAGAAACAATCGCGAATGATCCAAGGAAACGAGGTGAGAATATCAGTTCTGCAAAATGATGCTGATACTCGCATGATCACACGGCAGCGCCCCAATATCGTGCTAATCAGGGAGCCGTCCGATATACCCAAATACTGTACTTCCCCAGCCAGAAAGAAGATACGAATAGAGCTCTAATGCTCGAATCATTTACACAGATACCACGCCAGTGCCAAATGCGCGTGCATCATATCCACTGACAGTCGTTTGCCAGACGACCGTGATATACCCCATGCCCAGGTCACAATATAAGAGGTATGCCCCCAGTACCCAAAATCGACGCAGATAAACTGCTTCTTAAGCCGCAGTTCCCAAAGAATGCCCCAATGTCCCAAAGCATGCCCCCAGTTCCCAAAGTTTGTGCCCCCAGTTCTCGAATGAACCCTTCCCCAGCCAGGAAAGAAGTACTAATGCCCCCAGATCCCAAGCTACTTCCCCAGCCAGGAAGGATGTATGTTTATGCCCACAGTTGCCAGTGCCATATTTTGCGCGTCTGAAGCCCCCAGTACCCACAAGAGAGATATCTGTAACCAAACGAATGACCAAAAGACTGTGAGGCGAACCGCGTGTATGATTGGACCAGCCAATTATGAGCGCCCTCCAGCAAAATAGCCTACATCCCGGTCCGCGACGTTCATCGGTGGGAGCCGAACACCCATCCCGAGCGAGGTATCAGGCGGTGAGATCCCTGCAATATCAATATTCATTAGCATCGAACCGCCTCCGGAGTTGCATGGCGGAGGAGGAAGCGGGAGTTCAATCCTAGGCTCCAGGAAGAATGTCTCGACTTGCTCAACAAGCATGACCAACCGAGAAAGCGGTATGCGTCTGAGTGGATCCACCTGGAAGATGAATTGCAATAACTCGTTACACTCTACCGAGATGCGCATCGGCATGGTCTTTGCGATAGAGTTTGGGTCTCCGAGGAACGCCCTGAACAGAGGATCCTCCCACTCTGCGCTGTCCCAAGGATAGCACCCGGTGACAAGGTTGACGAGGATGACTCCCACTGACCAAATATCGTTGTATTGCGGGGAGTAGTAAGAGGATGTGTACTGTGACCCGATGCACTCTGCAGCACGTCAGTATCAGGAATGAGAGGTGCAGCGGAATCGTACCCGGCGACATGTAAGGCAAGGTACCCACCCCAAAGTCAGTCGACGTGCGATCCTTCGTCGATAACCCAAAATCTGCCAAGTACACTCTGCTCCCATCGCTGGAAGTCAGGATGTTCTCTGGCTTCAGGTCGCGGTGATAAACCCCCTTCTCGTGACACGCCATCAAACCTTCGATAATCTGCACCATCGTCTCACGAATGAAGTCGTCGTTCTGTCTAAACTGCCGTTTTCCCAGCCGAGTGTAGAGGTTGTCTCCACGGCAGAGAGCGAGAAGAATGTAACTGTACGGACCTTCGACGATGTGTTCATAGAGGGTGACGACGTTGTCGTAGTCAGAAACCCGCTTGTGCAGTTCGATTTCGGCGCTTTGTAGCTCCTCTTCGCAGGAGCCAGGTGCGGGAGTGAACATGACCTTCACCGCGTATTGCAGCGGGCAGGCCGTCTGGATGTCCACACCCTCGTATACAGCGCCAAAGGAGCCAGCCCCAAGCAGTTTCTTGAGATGGAGGCGACCGTGGGCGACGACTGTGTTGGTGAAATCAGGAAGTGAGCGGGACATGGTGGATATGAGAGAGATTGAGCAACAGTAAAGCGATGGAAAACAGCAAGAATACGTCAAACTATCAAAGTCTGACGAAGGTAAGAGCAAAGAGACGATGAATATGATCGAACAGGAGCCAGTGGTTCTATTCCGTGTTGATTTCACATGATATTGGGACTGCTTCTTGCCCCGATCTAGCCGAGAAAGACGCCACACTGTAAGCAGACTGTCAACACATTATCAACGACTACAAAGGATTTCGTCAAATGAGGACGAGGAATTAGGCCTACCTGTCATGTCCATCTTCGACTCGGAGTCGACGCTTGACCCGTGTTCGTTGAGCGAGTAGACCGCACTGACAGAGTTGAAAGCGCAGATTTAGTCCAGAGCAACTTATCTGTCCAGGCCACGATACCACACGGGTAGCTATGTCTGATGCGAGCCAACGATATCGTCTCGGAAGCCGACTGAGTGAGGCGTATGAACATTGAAACAGCCGTTCCTGCGAAGGCAGGCGCATCCATTTCTGTCAAAATTTGCCTGCCGGTAATGCACGTGTTGGTTTGGACATTCCCGCGCCTTGAAAGCTTGATGTCCTTCGCTCATCTTTGGCTCATCTTACTTTGTGTCTCCTACGCAAATCCTCTACGCTCGTACAAAACGCTTGCGACTCCCTAGATGTCATTTCGTCTCCATCAGAGTGAAAGGGAACACGTGGTAGAACACTTAATCTTCTTTCCAGTGTTCGGCGGAAGTTGGCCTCAATGGAATTTTCTTTGAACAAATAATCTACGGTGGTTGTACGGTTTGTACGGTGGACGACTGTTCTATATGGCTGAGGTACGATAATGTGGACTGTGCCTCATAGATTGAGGCCATCTTCCGCCCTGCTGATTCGCTGTGGACCGAGCAGTGGCGTCGAACAAAGACAACAATGACTTGCGTATCTCGGCCATGTGTGGACGAGTCGGCCACTGTGGTCTGTGGACCGTCGATTCTGCTATATAACGAGCAAGCGCATCGCGAGTTATTCTACCTCCCCCTCATACCATCCTCGCCCATTACATTCTCATCATGTCGAGCACATCCAAAGTAAATATCTTTCACTCTTGTTACATAGTACATCACCAATCTCACAACCATGACACAGAGTACCGCCAAAACAGGTAGCATCGCCGCCAACATTGCTTGCTCACTGGTTAGAGCCATCACGACGCGCGACCAGACCAAATCCCTCGATTCTTTCATGTCCACTTTCACCTCTTTCATACCAGAGCTCGCGACCGAGTCTTCCGACACGCGTAAGCTTCTCCTCGCCGTCGCAGTCCTCTCTACATTCTCCGGCAATCCTGTGGCCCTCAGCGCCATCCTCAAGCCCATCCTCATCGGGCAAATGGCGCGCGTCATCCCCCTCATGATAGAGGCCCTCGAACAAGCAGAGAAGAACTCGGACTCGAAAGTGCTTTCCACGCTGGTCGCCCTTCTCACGTACGGCGAGCCCGCGCAAGGCTCCCAGTCCACGATCAAGATCTTGAGTATTCTCAAGGTGCCGACCAAAGGTTCCAAGAGCAGCAACAACGATGCCGACTTGGTCAAGATCATTCAGATGTTGACGGGGTCCACTCCCGCGCCTGAACCCCGCCGTACACGCTTCCTCGGCGCATTGAGCCGCCTCAGCGACAAGAGCGGACCTGTCGCCAGCACGAGCCTGCTTTCCATGGCCATGCCTGCGCTCACCGGCTCCTGGCGCGCTTTCATCCATTGGCTCTGTGCGATTTTGCGTGTAACGGGCAAGGTAGACACACCACAGTCGGTGAGTTGTTTCATTGCGCGTCCTGAATGATATTTGAGGCTGATGATCTTCTAGAGCGTGAAGAAGGCACGCAAAGGGTTCTTTGTCGGTTTGAAAATGCCTTTCAAGCGCGCTGTCAAGTAGTTCAACTTTGGTTTTCCGTCTTTATATATCATCTCTTGTATATATCCCATCGGCTAGCTTTATATATATATGACTCACCTCTTTCGCGTCGTTAAGAGGATGTTTCTCGTGAATTCGTGTGTGTGTTCTTTTCCCGACTTCGACAGAGCGATGGCGCGTACTACGAGACTTGAGAGGCGGCTTACTTTGAATTTCTGGTCGAGCGCGCGCGCGACAGCGGGCCCCGGGGTCACCAGTACTGCTGAGATCGTGCAACTTTTGTGAAAAGAAAGTTAGCCGCGATCTCGTCCTATGGCTCATTCAGATACGAGAAAACTAACAGCAGGACGGGGAAATAAATTCTGAGCAGAAGGACAAAATCGCGAATCCCGATGTTTTCACTGATATCACGTGTCAACAAAGCATCTCTTCCTCGTGCTATCCACTGCCAGTCAAAGAACGCGTTTTTTTACAAGCAGTTAGTCTGACTTTGAGTTTGTTGAATTGATATCTGATGCTCCCTAGTGTCAAGCCACCGTCAGAACTGCGGAGTCCCACTCATCCACATTCCACGCTCATTTTGGAAAATGTATCGCCTTTGATACGCCGCAGCCACATGACCGACGTGCCATCGTAGCCTCTGTGCACAAGATAGAACAGGACATGGCGTCGTGTCGGGAGCATATTGCACATTTCACTACCGCCTTGGAATCTCTCGAAGAATTGCGCAGGTCGCACATCAAACTCTTTCCACCTATTCACACGCTTCCCGTTGAAGTGTTGTTGAATATCTTCACTCTCGCTGTGCCGCAGCCGTATGTCTACTACTCACATACTCTCGGACCATTGGGCCTCGGACACGTACGGTGTCGCCTTTGGAGACAAATAACCTCGGCGTCTCCGTCGCTCTGGTCATGGCCGCGCTGCAATCCGTCACCGTCTTTCGGCTACTGCACAAGTCGCAATCACTCTATGCTTCTCACTATCTTCGAGAGGTCAGCACCTTTGTCGTTTGAGTGCAAACTAGACCGCAGCGGAGGGCCCATCGACCTTCTCAAAAGTTATTCCCGCCGCTGGTATGATATTGTCATCTGTGGGATGGCACAAGACTTATTTAATCTGTGAGACGTCGGACAGTTGCCGCTTTTGAACAACGCAGTACTTCAGATCAAAGATTTCAAGGGGATGACACAACATATGTACCCTTCCACAAATCTTGGATATCTTTCAGTTTGCACCCCAGCTGGAGTCTCTCGCATTACATGGTAAACCGTCGGAAGGCATAAGCCAACTGGTGTCAGTATTTCCGTGGCACCAGCTCAGGCGTCTTGAAATTAACATTCGCTCTGCATTCCTTCTTGACTGCCAACTACTCGTTCATTGCCCTCATCTGAAGTCTTACAACACCAGCTCTACCGAAAGACCAGGACCATCGGACATTGTGCTCCATTCGAAGCTAAAATCACTTCACGTCTACCATACTGGGCTCCTCCGTTATATTCAGTGCGCGGCCTTGGAAGAACTCAAAATTCATGTTGCTACTTCCGACATGTATGATCAGTGGGTTTTTGGAGTATTGCGTCTTTGCTCTCAGGACCTCTCTAGAGCAATCACCACTACTCGCTACGGTTCATGTTGAGGCTGTATAGAGAACGACAATTCTCTTCTCTTCTCTCCCACATTCACATCTGCGTCCATCCAGACATTCAAGCTAGAGGTGCCCGGGTGCAGCGAGGACCTCCAAATGTTGTCTGTTTCCGCCACACCGTTATTACTCCCACACATGATTCATTTCGAGTGCATGAGCCGTGAAGATCGCGGTGCGATGACGGTCGGGTTTATGCGATCGTTTCTTGATGTAATCCAATCCCATTGGTATGTTTAAAGAAGAGAGGTGGAGAAGTTCCGGAGTGTCCGTATGTGTTCGAGCACGTCGTGATTGTTGGAGGAGCGGAAGAGTTGTCATCTATGATAGACTGTCTTCGGGTGCCAAAAGCAGAGGGTCTAGATATTGTGGTCTCTCAATCTTACAGTGAGCGACATTATTTTGCTCTTGTCACCTCACAAGCTCAACGGTTTTTAGATGACGGCTTTACTCGTCGAGAGCTGTTGTGGCCATGTACACGAGACACTAACTGGGACACTTACGCCCGAGAGAGCAAGTTTGTTACTGTCGCGTGCCATTATACTCTACATTGTCTTCATCGTGATGCTCTGGACCACGCAAGGCTGTCTTTACAGGCAACAAGTACGTGGTCATGAAGGTGCCTTCGAGCAAGGATTATGGAGTATGAGAACTATCCTTCATTCCTTCAGAGAGGTTCAAATCCTTCAACTTATTCAACGGACCTATCACTGCGCCGTGGGCGTGCCATAGTCCTGAGCGACAAGGCACACGCTAGACGCAAGAGAGTGCGAAGTTATCCAAACGTTCCAGTACTAAGTAGGCAAGAGGGACGCCCGATCCGGATCTCAAACACGATTCCCACGACACCCCCCCTCCCAGTTTTAGGAAGGACCCTTGGACGGCTCCTCAACGGCAGAGCTGTGTGTTTGTCAGCGACTCGCTCGAGGCTTGAGCTAGCGACAGCGAGACGGTTGACTACTATCCCTGGGTAGGTAATACAAAAAATCTACTCGGGCGTGAATAGAGGTGGATCTTGAAGGCTAAAAATCATCGGATACACCGGATGTTGTTAAAGACCTTCTATTCTCTTGAGTGAAGCCTTTGGTTGGGGGAGAAGGAGCTGCTCTTGCAGTAGCAAAGCGATACCGGTGCGACGAGGTCGAAAGGTAGGATTTACAAAACCCTGGTCACAGGTAGTCACGATTTGCCGTCGTTGCCGAGGCGTGCGGAACCTTCGGTTGTCAAGCAGCAAGCATGCGATCTATACGTCTAGCGTCGGAGAATGAAGAACGGCATCGTGGGACATCGCCCTCTGTCACGCTCCCGCTCCCTCTTTCACAATGACAACCCCAACATCCTATACCACCAGGGCAACGAGTCGAGGATCACCTATGAGCTTGATAGCACACTCTCAAAAATTCTTGTAATTTATAGGGCTCAGTGCAGGCTGATATTGCTCGAACTACCTTGATTTGTGTGATTTTGAGTATTGTTTGAGGTATTTCAGTGTAGCAAGCTCATTTTTCTGCGCCGAAAAAAAAACCCACAGTCAATTCAATGCTAGAATTCAATATCCCGAAGGTTATAATGGGCAGAAAGTAGCGAGGAAGATGTGCAGACCCGATTTTGTAAAGCCTACCCGTTTTGTATTACCTACCCAGGGATAGTATGAGTGCATGAACAGCTGTAAGTGCTTGCATTGAGCAACATATCTCTTACAGTCTTGCAATTCAGCAAATACAGTACTATCTCCCGCTTACACCTTCATACTTGACGGGGGCAACCTGATTACATTTGGGAACATATATTACACTAAACACATTATCTGCAAATTCATGTCTTCCTGACATTCAAGTTCAGCACCCGCAATGGTGCAAACCTCTCCTCTCATGTGAACTGTTTCTTCATTGCCACGCTGCACGGCTCTTGGATGCCGATACGCCCCGGCTTCAGCACGGCAAAGCTCGGTTGATGGTCGGCTGGTTCTCGCGTGGCTACATCAGTGTTCGAGATCTGGATCGGGCGTCCCTCTTGTAAGTAGGGTTAGGGTGGGCACCACGTGTGTGCGACCGAACCCTGACCTTAGTCCCTGGAAATTTTTGACCACCAACCACCAAGTGCACTCGCAAATTCGTCGGTATCCACGAATAATGCCAAATGAGCTCAAAATCAGCCTCACCATTAGATCTGGACGCGACGGATAGCGCGACGCTCATCCTTCCTGAAATTGAACTCGAAATCAGCATTAGAAAGCGTCTTGCGCAGACCATCGAGGACCGTATTGCCTGGGCTCAGATTTTGCGGGAATCTCTTCAGAATGGTACGCATATACGGTGATTAAAGCTCACTGGAACTTAGAAGATACCAGGGGAAAACAATTCCAATCTTGACTTCAAAGATACCGCCTTGACCGCGTTAGCTGCCATCGAGAAACCATTAGATTTTCTCTACGACTGCACCCCGCCGTGCGTTATCCAAGAAACGACTGACGTTCTCACTTCTGTACCAAAGCCATTACGTCCGCCTCCAAAGCCCAAGCCGGCCCCAGTATTTACACGAAAACAGGACAAATTCCTGTACACGCGGTCCGGAGACAAGCTGTATACCCTCGAATGCCCGTCCTGCCATAAATCTCAATTCAGCTCTCTTCAAGGCCTATACAACCATGCTCGAATCACGCACCAGCTCATCTGGGGCACGCACGATGAATGCGTACGCGCCTGTTCCATTCTCCCACCCGCCGACGCGCCGGTGGATCAGCAGAATGGCGTAGAGATCGTCGTGAATCTCTTGGGCGTGCGCAGTCTGTTCCAGAGAGCTTTGGAAGAGCACGATGGGCTGAGTGCGACACTGGGGTTGCACGCAGAGACACCGGCATTGGCGGCTGTGTTGGGGAAGGATTTCAAGAGAAGGGAGATTCGCGTGTTTGGTGAGGACGAGGATGTCGACATTGATTCTGTGGTTGCGCCGCCAAAGTGGCGGCTTCCGAACGTTCAGAGACACCATGTTGATCGCGTGCGCTATGTTCCATTGGAGGAGGAGTCTGTGGATCGCCCCGTGGAGGGGTCGTCCTCGGTAGCGTCAACTATCGGTACGAGTCGGTTTTACATATCGGCGCGCGTCATTGTCACGGATAGAAGTTTATTCATTCCGTTGGGTGAGTTTTCATAATACTCTCCCGTACATTCACAGCCTGATTCGTCTGCTCCAGAAAGTCGACCAGCAAAAGCGGATTACACCCATAAATGGATGCTGTCCGTCGAGGCGCCTTCATATGTGAGTCTCTACTAAGACAGGAATGCTTTTTACTGATTCCCCTTGTAGAGTCTTGAGATAACCACCATACTCTCGCAGGTTACCGCCACATCCCTCTCTGACCATACAAATTTTGCAGCAGTAGTTGCCTCTGAGCCTCCGTTCATCGTCATGGGCACTGCGCATACGCCCTTTCTTTGTCGCCTTGAGCTCCTCTTCAATCCCGCGCGAGGGCAAGGTCAGACCGTTGTCCTGGAACACTGGGTCGACGTGGGTGTCTATATTCTGCACACCATGAAGACTGTACTAACATTGTTGAAGCTGACTTTGACAAAGTCCAAATACGCACAGAAGCGAGAAGAACAGGTGGTGGATGTCGAGCTACACAAGGAGACGATTATTGGTCCCCCCAAGAAGGGATTTACACCGGTGGATGCGCTCAGTCACTGGAAATCTGTTATCGACGCGAGCTCAGCCACACTGCCTGTTGGTGAAGCACTAGCTGATTATTCAGATCTTCTTCGTCAGCTACTGCCACAGTATCCCCTCACTTCAGCTGGTTTGTGTTTGCCCAAAAAGCTTCTGTTGTATGCTGACTCATTGCTGTTTAATAGCATTTGGTCAAGAGCTACCTTACATGCTAGTCAATACAAAGCGATTCCAAGGGCTCGTTCCAGGTCGTCAGAAAGCTATCGAGGTAAGCGTTTCGTCTTCCAGGTTTATCTTTTCCCATCACACTCACAGTGGGGCCGCGCGCGCGCTATCAGAGACGCGTACGATACCCGACGAAACGGCGTCTTACCCAGCCTCTCAACTGCAGACGTCCTTCGCTGGCTCAGAGCCAACGCGGAGGGTCCTCTGCGCACTACTACTGGCACCAGAGTCGCGATGCCGCCGACTGAAGCCACTGGTCGTCAATGGTGTCTTATATGCGGCCTAGCATTCGATGCGCATCCCCAAGAGGACATGAACACGGGCTGCTCATTTTTCACTCGCGAGCGACAGTGGCCTGCGATGCCCATCATTGACGTAGACCGCCTACTGTCTACTCCGCCATGCCCATTATCGTCTCGGCATGTCGCTTTCAAGCTGTCGCCCCCAGTCTGGAACGATACTGCTTTAGTCGGTGCACCGAACCCAAAGCTCGTTCTGGCGGTGAAAGGTGTCATCGAGGGTCTTGGTCTCAAGAGTTTCCGCTCTGCGTCTGATAGTATATTCCCACTTGACGCGTTGGGAAGTAATGTGAACACGGCGCTCGCGCCATATGGTGTCTTGACGCTTGCCGTTGCACAACTTATCCGGAGACTTACGAGTGGAGGTTTGCAAAATGTGGAAGGCAAGGTGTTGACGCCGACACATATCGTGCAAGGTCTGGTTGATGGGAAATCAAGGGATTGTGTTGGGGAGGCGATGTTTTTTATGTTGGCGCGGATGGGGAGGAAGCGGGATCAAGTAGCATGATAGGACTGAACACTTCCGCATCTCGGGATATTGATAGACCACCTCTTCCACATTCATCTCTCAAATACGCACACCCTTGAGAACACAGAGTACAGGACTAAGGATCGGGGATTTCTAGCTCTGCCTGAAAGGCCTGGGAGCGACTAACAGGGTTTCCCAACAACGCGTCAAAGGACAATGACTGCGAAGCGATGAAGCAAAAGGACTGCCACACAGCTAGCACATGCAACAGTGATAAGGACAGAGAGACCGTAGCAACACAGGTGGCTACAAATGGCGTATCCTCAGAATTATACCGGCTATATACATCCTTCGCCATTGGCAGCCATCATTGTTGGAGTCACTCCCTGGCGGTCACCCGACGAGGTTCTCTCACACAGCAGAAGAACAAGTGACTGACCTTAATCTTGCCAGCAGACACAAGTTCAAACCGGGGATCTTTATCATCATTCTTGGTCTTCGCGGGCTCACGGTTGTCCTCCCACACAACTTTTCGTTGACGACAGAATCATTGTTCACAGCGGCCATGTCCGCTGGTCTGTAGGCAATGATGTCAAACCCGGAGTGTAGACCTCATCAAGCGATTGCCAAATTGATGATGCGACCAAATACAATGAGGGAGATAAGTCACATTGATGACTTCAAGCATAATTCGGGTGTGACACGATAATTCCTACAAAATCAAGCACAACCATTACGATACAATGAAGTCCACCGGCTCTGGTGCAACAAACTTACGACCCTCGCAATGAGTATGTTCACTGAGTCCTGGCTGCAACGAGACCGATAATGATGACTGTAATGAGATCAAGCACCATGAGTCGACGTCTGAGGAGACTCAGCGGCAATGATGGCAAGTTAATGATCACAGGTCGAATTCGGCAAAGCGCCAGCCTATGGCGTAGTAGAGCGCGATGTGGTTGTCGTGGACGGTGTTCTCCAGTGGCGGCGTAGAGGTTGCGGGGAGGGTCGAAGGGAATACTTCTTTGCTAGGAGACGGTTGAGGAAGATGACTTGTGGACATGAGGAAGACACATACAAGGTCTCTTTGCACAAATAATTTATCGTGAGCAGTCCTACGGTCCGATCTTCATAGAAGCGACTTTCTTTCCACGAATTGTTTTGCTGTTAGTTTCCTCGTATGTATATGATTGTTCACAAAGTCTTTGGAAAGGCTAGATCACGCCCCCGTCCAAATACAAATAGCCGTGCATTCTGCACGATCTCAGCAGTAATAGTAGCGACGCCGCTGCCGCGCGTTCTTTTCACAGCCGAAAAAGAGCGATGGCGCGGTTTGCGGGACTTGAGAGGTCGCCTACATTGAATAAAGGGGTTCTTTTCGTGAGCGCGAATTCAGAGGAAACATCCTCATAACGACGCGAGAGAGGTGAGTCATATAGATCTGAAGCTAGCTGATGGGATGTACAAGAGACGATATATAGAAACGGAACACCAAAGCTGAACTACTTGACAGCGCGCTTGAAAGGCATTTTCAAACCGACAAAAAACCCTTTGCGTGCCTTCTTTACGCTCTAGAAGATCATCAGCCTCAAATATCATTCAGGACGCGCAATGAAACAACTCACCGACTGTGGTGTGTCTACCTTGCCCGTTACACGCAAAATCGCACAGAGCCAATGGATGAAAGCGCGCCAGGAGCCGGTGAGCGCAGGCATGGCCATGGAAAGCAGGCTCGTGCTGGCGACAGGTCCGCTCTTGTCGCTGAGGCGGCTCAATGCGCCGAGGAAGCGTGTACGGCGGGGTTCAGGCGCGGGAGTGGACCCCGTCAACATCTGAATGATCTTGACCAAGTCGGCATCGTTGTTGCTGCTCTTGGAACCTTTGGTCGGCACCTTGAGAATACTCAAGATCTTGATCGTGGACTGGGAGCCTTGCGCGGGCTCGCCGTACGTGAGAAGGGCGACCAGCGTGGAAAGCACTTTCGAGTCCGAGTTCTTCTCTGCTTGTTCGAGGGCCTCTATCATGAGGGGGATGACGCGCGCCATTTGCCCGATGAGGATGGGCTTGAGGATGGCGCTGAGGGCCACAGGATTGCCGGAGAATGTAGAGAGGACTGCGACGGCGAGGAGAAGCTTACGCGTGTCGGAAGACTCGGTCGCGAGCTCTGGTATGAAAGAGGTGAAAGTGGACATGAAAGAATCGAGGGATTTGGTCTGGTCGCGCGTCGTGATGGCTCTAACCAGTGAGCAAGCAATGTTGGCGGCGATGCTACCTGTTTTGGCGGTACTCTGTGTCATGGTTGTGAGATTGGTGATGTACTATGTAACAAGAGTGAAAGATATTTACTTTGGATGTGCTCGACATGATGAGAATGTAATGGGCGAGGATGGTATGAGGGGGAGGTAGAATAACTCGCGATGCGCTTGCTCGTTATATAGCAGAATCGACGGTCCACAGACCACAGTGGCCGACTCGTCCACACATGGCCGAGATACGCAAGTCATTGTTGTCTTTGTTCGACGCCACTGCTCGGTCCACAGCGAATCAGCAGGGCGGAAGATGGCCTCAATCTATGAGGCACAGTCCACATTATCGTACCTCAGCCATATAGAACAGTCGTCCACCGTACAAACCGTACAACCACCGTAGATTATTTGTTCAAAGAAAATTCCATTGAGGCCAACTTCCGCCGAACACTGGAAAGAAGATTAAGTGTTCTACCACGTGTTCCCTTTCACTCTGATGGAGACGAAATGACATCTAGGGAGTCGCAAGCGTTTTGTACGAGCGTAGAGGATTTGCGTAGGAGACACAAAGTAAGATGAGCCAAAGATGAGCGAAGGACATCAAGCTTTCAAGGCGCGGGAATGTCCAAACCAACACGTGCATTACCGGCAGGCAAATTTTGACAGAAATGGATGCGCCTGCCTTCGCAGGAACGGCTGTTTCAATGTTCATACGCCTCACTCAGTCGGCTTCCGAGACGATATCGTTGGCTCGCATCAGACATAGCTACCCGTGTGGTATCGTGGCCTGGACAGATAAGTTGCTCTGGACTAAATCTGCGCTTTCCTGTCAGTGCGGTCTACTCGCTCAACGAAGACGGGCCAAGCGTCGACTCCGAGTCGCAGATGGACATGCCAGTAGGCCTAATTCCTTGTCCTCATTTGACAAAATCCTTTGTAGTCGTTGATAATGTGTTGACAGTCTGCTACAGTGTGGCGTCTTTCTCGGCTAGATCGGGGCAAGAAGCAGTCCCAATATCATGTGAAATCAACACGGAATAGAACCACTGGCTCCTGTTCGATCATATTCATCGTCTCTTTGCTCTTACCTTCGTCAGACTTTGATAGTTTGACGTATTCTTGCTGTTTTCCATCGCTTTACTGTTGCTCAATCTCTCTCATATCCACCATGTCCCGCTCACTTCCTGATTTCACCAACACAGTCGTCGCCCACGGTCGCCTCCATCTCAAGAAACTGCTTGGGGCTGGCTCCTTTGGCGCTGTATACGAGGGTGTGGACATCCAGACGGCCTGCCCGCTGCAATACG
Source organism: Mucidula mucida (assembly GCA_015501055.1). Lineage (NCBI taxonomy): Eukaryota > Fungi > Basidiomycota > Agaricomycetes > Agaricales > Physalacriaceae > Mucidula > Mucidula mucida. The sequence goes on along the minus strand of JADNYV010000572.1, from coordinate 100 downwards.
CGGTGAAGGTCATGTTCACTCCCGCACCTGGCTCCTACGAAGAGGAGCTACAAAGCGCCGAAATCGAACTGCACAAGCGGGTTTCTGACCACGACAACGT